>JAREIK010000538.1:568941-615910 GCA_029783825.1 Sapria himalayana | reverse complement strand
ATAGTTGATAGATAGATTGTTAGATAGATAAAAAGATAGATAAATATATAGTTAGATAGATCGATAGATCAAAAGACATATAGATAGATATATACATAGATATATAAAAAATATACAACTAAATTTACAAAAATATAGAAATATAGAGTGATAGATATATTGATAGGAAGATTCGTAGAAAGATATCTAGGTAGATAGATTTAGATAGATATGTAGATTTACAGATAGATATATATATATAAAATCTAGATAGATAGATAGATAGATAGACAGACTGACAGATAGATAGCTAGACAGATAGATAGTAAGATAAATAGAAAGACAAATAGTTAAATAGATAGATAGATAATTAGATCGATAGAAAGAAAGATAGAAAGATAGTTAGATATAAAGATCTATAGATAGACAGACAAAAAATAGATAGATAGAATGATAGTTAGATATATACATAGATAGATAACTAGTTAGACTCTCATATAGACATATAGACATATAGATATGTAGATAGGCAGCTATCTAGTTATGTAATAGATATGTAGATAGATACATAGATAGATATAAAGATAGGTCGATATATATATATATATACTAATAGATAGATAGATAAATAGATAAATAGATTGATAGATTCATAGATTCATAGATACATCGATATATAGAAATATATATATATATATATATTTATTTATTTATTTATAGTCAGTTAGTTAGATAGATAGAAACATAGATAGATATATAGACAGATAGCTAGAGAGATGGGAATATATACAAATTGATAGTTAGAGAGATATACAAATAGACACTACAAAATATTTTCAGTTTAGCTACGGAAATTCTCTAGGGAGAATTACCTAGCAATTTGGGTTCGAGATAATTTCTATTGCTAATCTTTAATAAATTAAATTATTTTTTATATATTATTTGTTTTATTATATTGTTGTAATTTTGTATATTAAAGGTTTTTCATTGTCTATGAATGAGGGATCCATGAGGGACACCTTCTCCTCATATAATTATAAAAAAAATGATATTATAAATAATATTTTCAAAAATATATTATTACAAATAAAAATTTATATTAATAAAGACTAAAATAACTATTTTTATGATTATAAAATTTTTAAAAAATTATTCAAAAAATTTTTCTAAAATTTTTAATTATGATAAAAAATATTAAATAATTAATTCTATAATTATTATAATTTTTAAAGATATTTAAAAAAATAAATTAACTTACATTAAAAAATTTCTACTAATAAAAAGCAAAAATAATTCATTATATGATTAAATAAAAAATATTTACAAAAATAATTGAATTTAATGATTAAACTAGTAAATATTAATTTTATTTTAAGTTATAAAAAATATATTTTTGATTAAAGGAAACTTCTAAAAATATATTTACTAAAAAAATTTGAAAATTTTGAATTATAATCAAAAATTCAAAATTTACATAAAATTTAAAGAAAATAATTTGTTATTTAAAGATAAATACATAATCTTTTCCCTTACTGAAATTTATAAGAATTAAACAATTGATTAAAATTTTTTCTGTTAGCTTTTAATATTCCATCTTTATTAAAATAATAAATATAACTTCTTTTCATAATCTTCGCACTTTAGGTTATTTTTAGAATTTTATAAATTATAAATTATATCAAATAATTTGAAATTTTATGCCTTTAAAATTATTTCATATTATCTTCATAAAAAAATATGAATTCTTAAAAATTTATAAACATAATATATATATATATATATATATATATATATATATATATATATATATATATATATATATATATATATATATATATTAACATAAAGAATGTATTAATAACTCTTAGGGATAGTGGCTTGAAGACCAATCATCTTTTCATTTGTGCTTTGTTATATCAAGTTTGCAAAAATTGTAGCCTTTTGATTTTTTTATCTAGTTATAACGCTATATATATATATATATCTTTTGATGTTGTTTATATATTTATTGTTTAATTAATTTGATAATTAAAAATTATAAGGTGTTTGTTTTTCATGTGTACCTTGCTACATGCACATGAACTTGTTAAAAATATTTTGATAATAAAAAAAATAAGAGACTTTATGTATTTTTATATTTATTGTTTATTTAATGTTTTAAAACTAAAAAATTAAAATATTTTGGGAATTTTAAAACTTCAAAACACTAGCATTCTGCATTCACTTGTTGGTGAGATTTTAGAGACAACCCTAACAAGCACCAAACTCCTACATAATCTATTTCACTCTCTCTCTCTCTCAACACGTATACATCATAACCTAATAGTAGGGTAAGCGAGAATTCCTTCAGCCATGAGTTTCTTATTGATTTGATGTATGCTTTCTACCCTAACTCTTCATCGATTATCTTAATGTAGGGGTGTGTGTTTGGATTCTGCTGTTTGTTTTTTCAAAGTATTTTTTCTACCCTAACTGTTACCGTATATTGCTTTTTCCATAGAAATTATATAGTAGATATTTGTATCTGTATGATATCGTGTAAAGTCAAGTTTTTACCACAATTATATAAATGGCTGAAAATCCTCCTCATGCACACAGTATTAAGCATTACAAGTACCAAAATCATTAATCACCATGGTATGCTTGGATTACTTATATACACTGATTCATATACATACTTCATGCATGTGTGATATAATGCGTTTTCATTGTGTGGATGTTAATGTTGCACATTATGTATGCAGGCTTGATATCCATGTCTTTTGCCACTCTAACAGTCATGTGGTTTTGGATGTTAATCACAAAATGGGTGTTGATGTTTGTGGTGAGTAGTTTGTATATATCAACATATTTAATATGTACTTAATAAATTATGTAAATATGATGATCCCAAGATTAATAACACATAAATATATACTAGTGTGTTTTTCTATATGTATAACTATTAAAATAGTATACATAACTATATATAAATATAATAACATATATTTAATATATATCTATATATAAATGTATTTAAATTATGTATATCAACATATAATTATATATAAATGTATTTATCTACATCAATATCTATACATAACTAAATGTTTAAATATATTTAATTACATGAAAAACTATATATAACTACATCTACAACATGCATAACTATATTTATAACTATATGTATAATTATGTGTGCAATCACACATGTAACTATAATTATAATTAAAACTTATAACAACATATATATAACTCTGTGTGTAACTATATATGTATAACTATTTATAAATATTTATTTTAACTATATAAAACATTTTATTACTATATTTAACTATATTTGTAACTATGTAAACTATTTTTATAACTATATAATAATTTATAACTATATGTATAATTCTATATAACTATTTTCTAACAAAATATACTATATGTATAATAATATATAACTACATATAATCGTGTTTTACTATATGTATACCTATAAAAATGTTATATATAACTATATCTTTAACTACATACATATTTATAACTATATGTATAATTAAATATAATTATATATAACTCTATTTATAACTAAATATACTATAGGAATAAGAAGATATAACTATAAATAAATGTTTTTTAACTATATCTATAACAATAAAAACATTATCATAACTATATTTTAATATATAATTAACAACATACATTTAATATACATTTTTATATATTAGTATATAAAAATGTATTCAACTATATCTATACTTATACATAACTATATGTATACATATATAAAATTATATGAAAAAATATATATACCAACATGTATAAATATAAGTATAATTATATGTGTAACTATGTGTATAACCACATGTAACTATATATATAATTACATGTATAACAACATACAACATTATATTTAACTATGTGTATAACTATTTATAAATATTTGTATAACTATATAAAACTCTATATAATTCAATATAACTATATCTGTAACTATGTATACAAATATGTAAATCTATATTTTTGTTTATAACTTTGTATACATTTATGTATAAATACATATAACTACTTGTATGAATATATATATATATATATATATATATATATATATATATATATATATATATATATATATATATATATATATATATATATATGTTTAAATATATATAACTATTTATAACTATATATACTATATGTATAATAACATATAACTATATATGTTTGTATTTTACTATATGTATAACTATAAAAACCTTATATATAATTATATGCATAATTATAGATTTAAAACTATATATAACTATATGTTTTACCAATTCTAACTATTTTTATAAATATATGGATAACAACATATAACTATAAATAACTTTTTAAAACTATATATATATATAACTCTATATTACTCTGTATAATTATATACAACTATATTTATAACTATATGTATAATAATGTATGATGACTATATATTACTCTATATTTAACAATTATTATCAAAAAAGAAGTTTTACCAATCAAATTTTAGCAATGGATTGAATCCATTAATAACTATGGACATAATACCATCAACATTTTAATTTGGAGTTTTCCAACTGATTTAATAATGGATTACCATCTGATATTTTTCAATTGATAAGATTAAACTATTTTGATTACCACTAGATCCAACAAACAATTATCAATGGATTAACAAAAAAATTATTGAATAGATTAAACTCTATTAATATTTGATGGGTGTTGAAGTTAGGTTATAAGCGATGGTATATATCTTGCTAAACATTAACAACAAAGTATATTTTGATAAATGCAATTGGACAAATGGTCCTCAATAAATATTAAAATATTTAATATGTTGGAAAATAAAAATGAATGTTCTTGTGTTGGTAATTAATGTTAGATTCCCCCACATCAATAATGGACAATAATCAAAGTTATTTAATAACCAATGTATAAGTTCAGTTAGTATTTACCATTGGTTATCTTTCAGCCTATAAGTACCAATAGATTAAATTTAAAATTTTTATATTTAGATACAAGATTAAGGTAAAAGTATTTATTTCATATTATTTTACCTTTTTATTCCATACTTATATTTATTATTTTATATTTAGATACAAAATTAAGGTGGAAGTATGAAAAAAAATACTATATCAAATATAGTATTTTGTTTCATATGTATCAATATTTTTATATTTTTTTGAAATAATAATATCACAAATAATTATATAAAAAAATTAATTCTACCATATAAAATAATATAATAATATATTATATTTAAGTATTTAAAATTATATAACGATGTATATTATAATGTAAAAAGCTACTTTCATTATTTAAATGATAACCACACCTCGCACATGTCTCCGCCTTATTTATATATGCAATAAAATAAATGTGGTTGTTAGTTTATTTAAATTTATTATTTATTAATTAAAAAAATAATTGATTTGACATATTTTTTATTAAATATATTAATACTCTTATTATTATTAGTTTATAAGAAGTTGATTCAATTAAAATTATATTTGTTGCGGACACAAATATAGTTTTAATTGTTTGCTAAATTTGTTCAAATAATTTTTTTATTTGAGGATTAATTTCTAATAGATAAAACTATAAATATATGTTTTTAATAAAGTTCTAATATTTCTTTATTTTCTTAAATGTTTTAACCATTGAATGGATTTTTTACTAAAATAATCATAACGTAATTCCTAATTTTCAATCATATAACATAAAAAATAATTTTTTGATCTAATAATGATTATGCTCTCTTATTTTATTTGTGACACTTTTGAACTCATTTAATTTATGTAAAATATTTGTTATATTTTAAATTTTAATCAAATACTTGAAATAGTAATTTGTAAGCACCCTCCTGTTGGAGATTTATAGATTTGGTGATATTGCGTATAAAAAATGTTTTAAATTTTATATCTTCTTAATTATAGATTGGAATAGTTTGATCATTACATACATTAGTTATTTGTGGAGTTATTGATGAATAGAAATTTCTCCCATGTTCCTGATCAACTGTTCATCACAAGGAAGATGAAGAATGCACGGTCATAGCTTTTAGTATAAAATGGTTCCAAAAATGTCTATCTTAGAATTAATGTTAGGATGACACAAATCTTATGCCTATTCCTTCCACATGCATTTATACATTTTTGTTGGGAGCCTTTTCATAAAATGATCTATCATGTTATTTGCTAATGCTTCCTCGATCACCACTATATATTTTCTTTTTATCTATCTATCTATTTATCTTTATATATATATATATATTTCTATCAAACTATCTGTCTGTCTGTCTATTTGTCAATCTATCTATCTATTTATTTTTAGATCTATTTATCTATCTTTTGGTCTATCTATTTGTCTGTGTATTAGGTCTATCTATCTATCTGTCTATCTATCTATCTATCTATCAGTCTGTCTGTCTATCTATTTATCTTTCTATCTATCTATATGTCTGTCTATTAGGTCTTTCTATCTATCTGTCTATCTATCTGTCTATCTATCTATCCTTCTATTTATTTGTCTATCTGTTTGTCTATATGCGTGTCTATCTATCTACTCTTGCCAAAATATAGCTTTATATTAAATATCTAATTGGAAAAAAATATATAAGTGATGGCCATATCTATAATTATTGCTAAATTAATAAGCTCTCATCCTTCATATTGATTAGGTATTAATTGATGTGTATGTAAGTTTTTTTTGCCAAACTATCTTTTGATTGCAGTTTTACACAAATTATGTTAATGTTAATGTCTGTAATTCTTTGTATCTCTAATCAGTCTATATATGTAATGCTAGGAATGTGTAATTATAACTTGTTTCACATCTATTGTTTCTAGTCTAATACTTTGTATGATATGTTTTCTAGTCCAAATCTATTTTTGTTCATGTCTAAAATTTTCATTAATTCGTTTGCCAAAAGTTCTTAGAATTGGATCTTCATTCCGATAATTTTTTTTTATTTTTTATTTTAATATTCAAAGATTGAGCTGAATCACAATGAAAACTTTGCTCTTTGATCTTCATTGGGAAGTAAGAAGTTAACTCCTTCAAACTTTCAATTCCTTTCTTTTTTGCTTCTCTTTCTTGTCCATTCATATGGTTTGCTCCCTTCATCTAGTAATTATGTGATATCATATAATCTTTAGAGTGCTAATAAATGTTGTGTTTCTTCATGTAGATTATGCAAATGCATTGCATTGATATTCATGATATTTTATCATTGCATATTCTTCTGTAAGTAATTTTATTTAATTATTAGTATTATTTGAAGTCATTATATGTTTCATTCAGAAATATGATTGAGCATTATTATTTGCAAATATAACAGGGCAAAATAAGTTCAGATCATCAGTGGATATACAAAAAGTTTATGAATGGAATTTTGAATAAAGATTTTTTGAGTGGGCTAGAAACTTTATACAACTTTGCATGTATTCAATCAAGATGGATGGATGGAGATACATTTAAGTGTCCATGTAATAACTTTAAGTGTCATAATATGTCTTTTTGTGATGTAAACACTATTAGATATCATGTGACTAAAAATGACTTTGTACCAAATTATTTTGTCGGGATTTATCATATAGAAAGTATAATGGCTCTAAATATTGGCCAAAATGTGGATGTTGAATCGTATGCACGTAGTGAAGAAGCATTAAACACATACCTTAGAATGGTCATGAAAGCTGCTGGTGCTAACTTCAATATGGATTACATGGATGAACAACCTAATCCTGAAGCTCAAAAATTATATGATATGCTTAAAGCTGTAAATAATGAGTTGTGGCCTAGTTGTAAAACACATTCGTAATTATCACTTGTGGCTTGACTTATGTAGATGAAGTCAGAAAATCATATGTCTGAGAATTTATTTGATTAGGTGATAGAACTGATGAATGAGATTATTGTGGATAATAATTTGGTCACTAATAACTTGTAATACAACAATAGATGTCTTATATGGAGTCAAAGTTAGCAGCCTTGACATGATAGATATCATTCTGAGTTCTAGTAGCGAACCCATGCAGGAGAGGCTTGCACAAATGCATCACCTAATTATGAGGATGATTTTGTTTTAAATGATGATGAAACTATGTTATATTTTTGTTTTAACGATGAAATTTTAGTATCAAAATTATTTTTGAACTATTTTTGGTTTTTGTTTAATTTAAAGAACAAGGAATCAAAGAAAAGGGATGAAGAACAAGAGATAGGTAAATGTTTTTTAGGGTTAAATATGTCATGGTGAAGTCAATTTGTAATGTGTCTAAATAAATATTAATGCTTCACAACTTTGGATGATGAATCAAAGCCGAGAGAGAAACAAGAAAAGAAGAAAAATTCTGGATTTTTAGCTTTCCATTCCTCTTTCATATGCTCTCATAAAATTTTTTGGTATAGATGAAGCTGCACTATCTCATTCTGGTATTGTAAAAAATATGTGGGAATATGTAAAAGAACATAATATACATGTATGCCAACATCCATCGTGTTCACCTCCCCCGATGAGAATTTATGGTGCTTTTCTTCAATTTCAATTAATCGTTATATGTTCTTGTTTTTTAAAATGATCTATCGAATAGCCGAAGAATAATATGCGATGATAAGTTGAAAGAGCCACTCCAAAGCAAGAATTTCACTAGATTTGTAGTCTCAAAGCTCTTATCTACTCACTTCATGAAGAAGGAATAGTGAGCAAATTGTAGGCACATTATTTTTGCTTATGTTTAGCTAAACAGGAGGAGATTTATTTGGTGGCATCATTGTTCTTGATTCAGGTTTTGTTCTTTTCTTGGCCTACTAACCTAACCAAGATTTTTTCTAGGACATATGCTATGCAAATATGGCATTGATTTTAGAAGTTGATGACTTCAAGTGTCACATGTTCATATAGGTTTTGGTATTTTATTTTGATTTTGATTTTATTTTTTTCTTTGAAAAATATCTGGTAGGAAATGAGAGTTTATGTGTTTGTGTTGATGCTGTTTGAACCTTATAATTGATGCAGTTTGAGCCTGCGCTGAGAAGATGAGAGCCAGATGTGACCAGAAGAAAGCCAGATTACTTCCTTTAGTGCGATCCAACACAAATTGGTGTAGCCAAAATATCAATCAGCCAAAATATAACCCACACACTAAATCATTTTTTATTATTTTTTTTTATTTTTCAGCACTATATATTTTGCACACTGCCATACCACACTACATGGATTCACTGCCCACACTACATGCATATACCTTACCACTACCTTTCCTCACATGCATCCACTATACACACTATCACATGGTACATACCATACTATCACCTGATTTGTTTCACACTACATACACATTGGACACTACTGCACACAAGCACGTGGTGCATTCTAGACTACTAGCACCATATTGTGTTTGTTAGTAGTACTGGCAATAGTGGTCTATCATTAAGCACCATTGGTGCTCTTGGTGATACCACATTCTATATTTGTTCACTATTAGCTGTTCATTTTCTTTTTCTACAAGTTTGATTTAGCCAAATAATAGGGACTCCGTGCAACCTATGATTACTCAGGAGCAAGCAGTGAAGCTATGTGATAGAAACTTTGGTATCGGGGTAGAAGGTAATGAGCTATATGGTAATGGCCATCAACATATGTGGGCTACCATAATCCAATAAAAATTAGATATTCACATTGTACATTTATATGTTCTATTGATTTATATTTTAAGATTTTTAAGTGTTAATGAGCTAAAAGAGAGAGAGAGAGAGAGAGAGAGAGAAGCATGCATTATAATATTCATTGCATGTGTGCAAACACATGTAATAGTCCCATGTTTGCATTGTGTGTCATAAGTTACCAAGGCTAGGAATTCCTACCTTGGTAGTGCCTAAGGCACATTCCTATTCACAAAGATATATATTTTTAAAAATTTTATAGTTTAATATGATATAAACATATTTACTATGAATACTAGATCATGTGTTTTAAGATATGTGTTTTTAGATATGAGAGTTAAAGACAACTCTTTAAGCAGAGAAAACTAGATCATTACTGAATGTGCATTTCTAACATTTCAGAGGTGCCTACTGTCATTCCTCACTTGCACTTGGATTTTATGACATTTGATTTTTTGAAATCTATGGTTTATTGTGATCTTGTTGACAAAGAATCTGATGTTATGGCTAGGGACATCAGGGTTGGGGATTGAAATCCGTGGTTTTTGCAGTATATATGTACATGTATACTATAGTATCATACATAATGTATAAATTGTGTTGCATAATTTTAACATATATTTATCAAAATAGAACCTTTTTTATTTATATATTCTGATTTGATTGACTAGTTTAATTTTCATACAGATATGGTACAACAATATTTCCCATACGAAGCTTGCAAAAGTGAAGAGACATTAGAATTGGGTTAAAGTTACAGGCGAATATCTCACTTTCTTTGGTGGTGGCACCCAATTCAAAAATGGAGCCTGCACAATATCGACCTCATCAACGAGGTCGTTCTTTTCATAATTGTAGAAATAACGAAATTAGCATTTCGTTCTTTTCATTACATATGGCACAACTAGGAAAGCTTTGTCGCAAAAGAAAGATGGTGACCAGAGGAGTTGGGGGAGAGAAAGCAACGTCAATTTCAAAGATAGATTATACTTTATGCATTGTCGTTAGATACATTTATGAAGAAGAAGATGTAAACAAATTTTGTTATGTTTTTGTTTAAACTATGTAACATGTTGTATCAGAATAATTTATTAATTACTTTTATTTTTTGTTAAGTATAAATAATGCTTTTAAGTTTATGTTTTTATTCAATTTAATATAAAAACTTAAAAATATGTAATCAAATATTTTATAAAAGAACAAAATTGTGAAAATAGTTTTGAAATAAAAATAGCTAGGAATTTTTCCATTGCTAATTTAGCTAAATACTTTACTGTAACTCTAAATTATGATCAAAACTAGCAATGGAAGAAAATAGAATTAGCTAGGAAATTTTTGTTGTTAAAAAATTTGCTAAGGTATTTAGTTTTCTAGTTATTAATTTGTGTCGACCACTTTAGCTTGGGATAATTTTCATCATTAAACTATCGTTATTCTATTTTAATGATGAAATAATCCCATATAGCTAGAGAAATTTCCATAGCCACTTGGGTTTTTTGGTACTGAGACAGATTGATTGATTGATTGACAGATAATCAGATAGAAATATAGACTTATAGACAAATAAACAAATAGACAGATAGATAGAAAAATATAAAGATATATGATAGATCGATAGACAGACTAATAGACAGATCATTAAATAAATAGATAAATAGACAAAGAGACACATAGATAGATAGATATATAGATAGACAAATAGACACATAAATAGATAGAAAGATAGATAGAAAGATAGATAGAAAGGAGGATAGATAATTATATAGATAAATACAAAGATATATATAAAGAAAGATAGATAGATAGATAGATAGATAGATAAATAGATTGATAAATAGATATGTGTGTGTGTATGTCTGAGTGTGCGTGCGTCCATATGTGTAAATAGACAATTGGATAGATAAAGTTATATACATATAGACAGATAGATAAATAGATAGAACAAAAAAAGATATATAGATAGATAGGATGATTGGTAGATATATAGATAGATAGATAGATAGATAAATTGGTAAACAGATAGATAGACAGACAGATATACAGACAGACAGATAGATAGATAGATAGATAGATAGATAGATAGCAGATAGTAATATAAATAGATAGATAGAAAATAGACAAATACAGATAGACAAATAGATAGATAGACAGATATATAGATAACATATTGACAAACAGATAATTAGATAGATAGCTAGACAAATAGATAGATAGATAGAAAGATAGATAGTTAGATAGATAGAAAGAAGGAAAGATAGATAGATAGATAGATAGACAGATAAATAGATAGATATACAGTTAGATAGATAGATATATAAACAGACAAAAGATAGATATATAGAATATCGATAGATAGATAAAGAGATAGACATATAAATATATAGATAATTAGATAGAGAGATAAACATATTGATAGAAAGCCAAATAGATAGATAGATAGATAACCATATAGATAAATAGATAGATAGATAAACAGATAGATAGATAGATAAACAGATAGATAGATAGATAGACAGATAGATAGATAGACATATAGATTGATAGATTGATATATAGATATATATATATATATATATAGATAGATAAATAAATAGGTAGACACATAGATAGAAAGATAGATAAATAGATAGATAGATAGATAGATAGACATATAGGTAGATAGATAGACAGATAAGTAGATAGACAAATAAACAAATATATATATAGATAGACTTATAATATATAGACAGATAAATAGCTAAATAGGCATAATGATAGATAGATAGAGAGAGAGATAGATAGATATAGATAGATATATAAACAGATAGATAGATAGATAGATATATAGATAGACAAAGAGAAGATAGATAGATTGATAGATAAATAGATAGACATATAGATAGATATATCGAGAGATGTTTTAAATAGACATATAGATGGATACAAATATATATATATATTAATAGATAGATAGATCAAAAGATAGGATGACAGATAGATAGAAAGATAGATAAATAGATAGATAGAAAGATAGACAAATGGAAAGATATATAAAAAGATAGATAGACATATAGATAGATAGACAGACAGATAGATAGACATATAGATAGCCGAACTATTAGATAGATAGACAGAAATATAGATAGAATGATAGACAAATAGATAGATAGATAGAAATATAAATAAATAGAAAAATAGATAGGTAGATAGACAGATAGATAGATATAAACATAGATATAGTGACAAATAGATAGGTAGAAATACACATAGATAGATAGATAGACAAACAGACAGACAGATAGATAGTGAGATAGAGAGATAGAAAGATAGATAGATAGCTAGACAAATAGAAAGATTTATAGATAGATAGATGGATGGATAAATAGTTAGATAGATAGATAGATAAACATTTTAATAGATAGATAGATAGACATATAGATAGATTGATAGCTAGATATATAAACAAATAGATAGATAGATAGATAGATATTCAAATAGATAAATAGACAGATATATATAGATAGACAGATAGACAGATAAATAGATAGAAAGATAGACATAGGATATATAGACAGATAGATATATAGATAGAAAAATAGATAGATGATAGATAGACAGATAGATAGATAGACATACAAATACAAAGAGAGATAGATAGATAGACAACAATGTAGATTGAAAAATAGACAAATATATAGATTGACACATAGTTTGATATACTAAGAGTCTTTGGAAAGATAAAAAGATATAGATAGATAGATAAACATATAAACAGATAGATTGATGAATAGTTAGATTGATATATAGATTGATTGATACATATACTGATAGACAAATAGATAGAAAGATATATAGATAGATAGACAGATAGACTGATAGATAGTTAGATCGATGAATTATTAGATAGATAGATATATATATATATATATAGATAGGTAGAAAGAGAAAGAAAGATGGATATGTAGAAAGATAGATAGACTAATAGATAGATAGATAGATAGATATATATATATATATATATATATATATATATATATATATATAGAATGATAGATAGATAGATAGACAAACAAATAGAATGATAGACATATAAACATTTAGATATATATATATTGATAGCCAAAAAGATAGATAAATAGATAGGCAGATATACAGATAGAAAGATAGACAGAAATACATAGAATAATAGTCTAATATATAGATAGATAGATAAATAGATAAAGAGTAAGACAGATAGTTAGATAGTGAGATAAATAGATAGACAGATTGATTGATTGAGATATAGATGATAGATAGATAAAAAGATAGACATATAAATATATATACTAATATACTGATAGATATATAAACAGATAGATAGATAGTCAGATAAACATATAGACAAATATCCACATAATGATACCAATCAATCTATTTATCTATAATCTTTCAATATATCTATCTATATATCTTTCTGATCTCTCTCTATATATCTATCTATCGACCTATCTACCTATCTACATATCTAGCTATATACCTATCTACCTATCTACATCTCTACCTATCTATTTATCTACCTATCTACATATCTACCTATCTACCTAACTACCTAACTAACAACCTACCTATGTACCAATCTACCTACCTACCTATCTATCAATATATTTATCTACCTATCTACGTAACTACCTATATACATATCTACGTATCTTCTAATCTACCTATCTACCTATATAACTATCAACCTATCTACCGATCTACCTATAAACATATCTACATGTTTACCATCTTCGTATCTACTTATCTACCAATCAACCTATCTACCTATCTACTTATCTACCTTAATACCTATCTACCAATATACCTATCTACCAATCTACCTAACTACTTAACTACATATCTACCTATTGAACTATCTACCTATCTGCCTATCTACCTATCTACCAATCTTCCTATCTTCCTAACTAACGATCTACATATCTACCTATCTACATATCTACTTACCTACCTATCTTTCTATCTTCTTATCTACCTATCTACCAATATACCAATCTACTAATCTACCAATCTACCTATATAACTATCTATATATCTACCTATCTAGCTATCTACCTATCTACCTATATTCCTATCTACCTATATACCTTTCTACGTAAATGACCTATCTACATATCTACTATCTACCTAACTGCAAACCTACCTATCTACTTAACTACCTATCTATCGTCCTACTTATCTACCAACCAACATACCTAACTACCTAACTATCTAACTATATAGCTACCAACCTACCTACATGTCTACATGCCTACCTTACTAGCTATCTAGCTAACCTATCTACCAATCTACCAATCTACCAATCTACCAATCTACCAATCTACCAATCTACCTATCTACCTATCTACCAATCTACCAATCTACTAATCTACCAATCTACCTATCTACCTATCTACTTATCTACCTATCTCCCCATCTACCCATCTACATATCTATCTATCAACTTATCTATCTATCTACCTATTTATCTATCTTCCTATCTACCTATCTACCTTTCTACCTATCTAACTATCTACCTATTTACCTATCTACTTCTCTACATGTCTACCTCTCTACCTATCTACCAATCTACCAAATTACATATCTATCTATCTACCTATCTACCTTATTACCCATCTTGTTGGGCAATTGTGCTTCCATGGTAGTGAGATTAAGATAGAGAAATAATAGAAACACAAAAAATAAGCAATATATATCCCAATCCAGTAAGCATCCATGAGAGAATCAAAAAATGAGAAATCAACACCAAAAATAATGTGGTTCGCTAGTCGCTCAGTACGACTAGCTACATCCACCAGAAAATACTTATGCATTACAGATTAAGCCAAACAGAAACATCTTACAGTATGCAGCACATAGAGTAGTCGTAATAAATCGCATAGAGAGAAGAGAGAGAGACGATGAACAGTTCCACAGGTCAGAAACAGCCACCCGAAAATAAAATTACAAATCATTTTATATTAAAAAACATCTCGGTTCATTTAACCATAGTGGGTCGGATCATGGAAGGCGTCAGGCTCTGTTCCAAAAATTTCAGCCCACTGACCGGACAGTAGGACCTCCGTTACTGTGCTATCTATTTTCTTATATTCCAATCTCTCTATCTCGCTATCTGTCTATCTCCCTATCTCCCAATCATTCTTTCTTTATCTCCTTATCTCCCTATCTCTCTATCCCCCTTACTCCTAATCTTCTTATCTTCCTTTCTTTCTATCTCTATATCTCTCTATCTAACTATCTACTTATATACCTATCTAACTATCTACCTATCTCAGTATCTCTATATCTTTTAGAGGTGTCAAATGGGACGTGCCAGGCCAGACACGACACTATTATTATACCATGCCGTGCATGGCCTGACATGGCTTATCAAAGCTAGGCCCGGCATGTCGGGCCGTGAGGTGCCGGGTCAGGCCCGTATGGGCCCTGTTTAATTTTTTTAAAAAATTTTAAAATTTTTTTATTTTACTTTATATAAAATATAAATTATATAATATATAGATAATGTATAATATATAAAATTTATAAAATGAAAAATATTAAAAATTTAATAACTTACAAAGTTTAAATTTTTTATTAAAATATAATATAAATAAATTATAAAGTTTAACATTTAAATTGGTAAATTGACAAATATTATAAATTTGTAACTTGAAAAGATTAATATAGTTTACATTTTTTTTATAATTTAAACTAAATTTAGATTATAATTTATTAGAATTAAATTATATAGTTTTAATATTTATATTAAAATTTTAAACAAAAAAAATAAATTAAACAAAAAATTTCGTTAAAAAAATTACAAAGTCAAAAAAACAAAAGCAAACCAAATTGAAATGACCAATCATCCAATATATATCAAACCTAACAAATACAAGTTTCAACGTAACGTAAAAAAATGAACAATAAATAAAAAAATAAAACATCGAAATCAAAAAGCAGAATCAAGAATAAATCACAAAAATCATCAACTGTGTCCGTGACCGTGAGGCATAAAAAATCAAAATCAAGTGGTAATGACAAATGAAATGTGACGTGGAGTACTGGCATAGCGATGGCATTGCACTGGCAACTAGTGTCTGGCAACGGGCAGGGCAAACCGGCAACCACGTCAATCGTCAATGTGCATATCATGAGCATCATCAATAGCAACATCAAGATCACTATCATATGTATCATCATCATCAGCAATCAACTCCTCCGCTTTCACAGCGGATGCAGTCCCTGTCCTAACTCCAGCATGATCCTAGATGCTAAACTTTGAATCCTCCCAATCCTACAAATAGGCCAAGGTCCCAACAATATTTGGACGTAATCTTGATCTCCTATCCAAAATTACGTTCACTGCAACAGGAAAAGTAGACTCTGATACTATGCTCGACACTGGAAGAGTAAGTAGATCCTGTGTCATCCTAGATAGCACGAGAAAGGTGGACTCGTATGATTTTCACCACTATAATAATTCACAATTCTTAGTATCAGAATGTGATAGGATTGAGCAGTAATTGGTATCTAAGTACTGAGAAAGCTTGCTCCTATGTGATGGTCCATCCCGACGTTTCCCCCTCACTAACTGAATGGAAAAATCATCATCTCCGAACAAGGTATCCATGTTCGTAATCATAGTCTAACTACTATCACCACCACCACCACCATACCTAGTATCGTAGTATGTGAACAGGTCAGTCAACTTCTCGTGAATGAACCCTTCATGTGGATCTTACAGGTTAATGCATGAGGAAATGTAAGTCAGGGTGTTTTCTACCCCTTCCACCTTAACCATAGGGTCCATGCATGCAGCGAGGCAATAAACATATCGAACGGTGGACTAGTACTTTAAGTACTTGGTTTCCTCTTTGCAACCATATGGCTAAGTGTCGGGTCAGCTCGATACTTCCTAAACATGCTACTAATGTTGCATATGCACCTGAGTGCAATGCAAGTCGTGGGAGTATAAACCGATGAACACATGTTCGTCGTGTCATAAAAAATCTTCAGGAATTTAATAAATGAAATTTCTGAAGCCTGGTCAATGTCATCAATAATAAGTTCGTCACTCTTACTATTGATGTATTTGAATATCACGTGTTCATATCCAACACAAGACTCCAACATCATGTACGTGTAATTCCAACTATGTTTCACATCCGATTAGAATTTCTTTTTCTTAAGATTTGCCGACAAACAGAGATTACCAAACTCTTGTTGTTTGCAAGGAGTGTGAATATATTTTAGTGTATTACGTATATTATTCAACATGGAGGAACACACATTCATACCCATTTGAACAATCAGGTTAATCACGTGACACATGCATCTGACATGAGAGATCTATCCTAATGGTGCATCTCTAATATTCCTAACAAACATGTTAATAACTACTCCATTATTAGATCCGTTTTCGAATGTGATACTAAAAATTTTATTTTGAATTTTATATTACCTAAAAATTGTCATCATACCCTCAAAAATGGCCAGGCGATCATGAGGATGGAGAATCTCAGAGAATCCTATTATTTTGTTATTCATTGTCCAGATAGTATATATATAGTGGCTGGTGAGACATGCATAAGATGATTCATCATGACTTGTCCAGATATTGGAAGTCACGGACACTAGTCTACTATATGCCATAAATTCATTAATTATTTTTTGTTTTTCTAACTTTGACAATTTTAGTATATCATTCCTAGATGTGGACCTAGGAATCTTATGATAAGCAGGCTGAAAATATGTCCGCATGATGTGCACTACCCTTGGATCTTCCAAAAATCTGATCGAAGACCCATCAATGTGATAAGTTTGGTCATGTCGTCCCTACCCAAATCACTGGTGTATATGAAGGGAGTAAACTTTGAGACTGAACTCGATCCAATCTCAAAAAATGTAGTGCTAAGTTGGTTTTGCCTAGGATCTGATGGACCATGTTTTTTGGTGCATAATTCGGCATGTCTGTTAATGTGCTCAGTCTCAAACGAACTATTACAAGTTAAATTTCTCATACAATATTTGCACTTTGTCATTTCTTCTTCCTCACCCCTAATATTTTTTTTGTTTTATTATATTATTATGAGTCTAAACTACAGAAGTCCTCCTAGTTTTTTGTTTTTTAGATATTTGGGTTGAGACGACTACAGAAACCAAAGTTTCAGCAATCTCAGACATTTGTTTAAGATTTTCATTTTTGAAATTTAAATATGTTTCAATAGTATTAGTCATTTTTTGGATTTTTGTTAAATAGAAGGTAGAGCCTATATGATAGATTTTAGATTTTACTATTTTAGGACTAGAGAGAGAGACTAGAGAGGGACAAAGAGAGAGAGAGAGAAAGTAAAAAAAAACTTAAAATAAATTACCCGATAAAGTAGTGAGGTCGATTACGTGCAAAGTGCACCACAGTCTATTTCAAAATTGCAAACCCGAGTTGAGAGTCCCGAAAATCTGAGCCGAATGATGAAATCCCGAGTCCCGAGAGAGAGAAGAGCAAGAGTTTTGAGAGAGCGAGAATGTGAGATTTGAGAGAATAAATGTTTATGAAAAACATTTATGAAAAACATAAATGTTATAGAGAGGTAGGGAGGATTTTATAGATTAAAGAAAATAATTATTTTTTAAAAAAAGTATTTTTTTTTTATTTTTTTAATTTTTTATAGTATTTTAGGGGGTAGAATCATGAGGGGCGTCGGATTCTACCCCCTAGCAATTGGAGGCAAGATTCAATGGGTCAGACAGGAACTGCGGGACGGGCAAGAACGCGGGTCAGGCAGGAACGCGGGTCGGGCAGGACAGTGGGTCAGGTCTGATTTAACCTATCTCCCTATCTACCTATCTAACAATCAACATATCTACCTATCTAAATAACTATCTATCTACCTATCTACGTATCAACCTATCTACCTATCTAACAAACTACCTACCTATCTACCAAACTACCTACCTATCTATATATCTATCTATCTACCTATCTATCTAATTATCTAAATATCTACCTTTGAATCTACCTACCTATTTACCTATCTACCAATCTTCCTATCTACTTATCTACTGATATACCTATCTACCTATATACCTATCTACCAATCTTCCTATCTACCACTCTACCAATTTACCTATCTCTCTATATTTCAATATACTTATCTACCAATTTACCTATATACCTTTCTCCCTATCTAGCTATCTACCTTTCTCCATATCTACCTACCTACCTATTCACCTATCTACCTATCTGCCTATGTACCTATCTACCAATCTACGAATCTAAGTACCTATCTATCTATCTATCTACCTATCTACATATCTAACTATGAAACTATCTACCTATCTACCAATCTACCTATTAATCTATCTATCTACCTATCAACATATCTACATATGAACCTATCTACCTATCTACCTATGACCTATCTACATATCTACTAATATACCTATCTACCTATCTACCTATTTACCTATCTAATTATCTATCTATTTACCTATCTTCCTATTTACATATCTACATATATACTTATCTACCAATCTACCTATCTACTAATCTATCTACCTTTCTATCTCCCAATCTACTCACCTACCTATCTACCTATCTTCCTATCTACCTATCTTCCTATCTACCTATCTTCCTATCTACCTATCTACTTATCAACCTATCTACCTATCTACCTATTTACCTATATACCTTTCTACCTATCTACCTATATACATATATACCAATCTACCAATAAACCTATATACCTATCTGCGTATCTAACTATCTACCTATCTACCTATCTACAAAACTACCTTTATACGTATTTATCAATCTACCTATCTACCTATCTCCGTATTTCTCTATCTACTAATCTATTGTCTACCAATCGACCTATCTAGCTATCTTTCTATCAACATATCGCATATCTACCTATCTAACATTCTACCTATCTACTTATCTGCCTATCTACTAATCTACTTATCTACCAATCTAATAATCTACCAATGAAACTTTAACCTATCTACTTATCTACAAACCTACCTACCTATCTACCTTTCAACCTATCAACCAATCTACCAAACTACCTATCTACCATTCTAACTATATAGCTATCTACCTATCTACCTATATACCTATCTACCTATCTTTAAATCTAACTATGTACATATCTACCTATCTAATTATCTACCAATCTACATTTTTATCAATCTAGCTATCTATTATTCTACCTACCTATCTATCTATCTAACTACCTATATACCTCTGATCCTATCTTCCTATTGCCTATTTGCCAATCTATCTATCTACCTATCCACCTATCTACACATCTACCTATCTAGCTATCTTTCTATATACCGTTCAATCTTTCTACCAATCTACCTATCTACCTATCTACATATCTACTTATCTACCAATCTGACTATCTACCTATCTTCCTATCTATCTATATATCAACATATCTACCTATCTTTCTATTTACAAATCTACATATATACCTATTTACCATTCTACCTATCTACTTAACTACCTTTATACATATCTATCTATCTAACTATCTACCTATCTAGTTATCTACATATATCCATATCTATATATCTAACTATCTACCTATATACTTATCTTCCTCTCTATCTATCTACCTATCTACCTATATACCAATATACCTATCTACCTATCAACTTATCTACATATCTACCTATCTACTTATCTAGCTATATACCTATCTACCTATCTACTTATCTACTTAACTACTTAACTACTTATCGACCTATCTACCTATCTACCTATCTACCTATCTAACAATCTACATATCTACCTATCTACCTATATACCAATATACCTATATACCTAACAACCTATCTACCTATCATCATATCTACCTATCTACATATCCACCTATCAACCTATCTACATAACATTCAATCTACCTATCTACCTATCTACCTATCTACCTATCTACCAATCTACCTATCTATTAATTACAAATCTACCATTCTATATATCTATCTATTTACCTATCTATCTATCTACCTATCTACCTAACTACTTATTTACCAATCTACATACCTCCCTATCAACCTCTCTAGCTATCTACTTTCTTACTTTCTAACAATCTACTTATTTACATTCCTAATTATATACCAATCTTCCAATCTACCTATATACTTATTATGTATATCAGTATCTCCCTCTCTACCGATATACTTATCTACCAATATACATATCTACCTAACTACTTATATAACTATCTACCTATCTACTTATCAACATAATACATATCTTCTTTCTACCTATATATAACTACCAATCTATCTATCTACTTATTTTCCTATGCAACTATCTACCAATCTTCCAATCTACCTCTCAACATATATACCGATCTTCCTATCTACCTATCTACCTATCTACCTATACTCATCTACCAATCTACCTATCTACTAATCTACCTACATTTCTATCTCACAATCTACTTACCTAAATATCTACCTATCTACCTATCTACATATCTACCTATCTAACTATCTACCTAAATACCTTTCTACCTATCTACCTATATACATATATACTGATCTACCTATCAACCTATATACATATCTGCGTATCTGCCTATCTACCTATCTACAAACAACCTCTATACATATATACCAATCTACCTATCTTCCTATTTCCCTATCTACTAATCTATTCTCTACCAATCGACCTATCTAGCTCTCAGTCTATCAACATATTGCATATCTACCTATCTACCTATCTAACATTCTACCTATCTACATATCTGCCTATCTACTAATCTACTTATCTACCTATCTAATAATCTACCAATCAAACTTTCACCTATCTACTTATCTACCTACCTACCTACCCATCTACCTTTCAACCTATCAACCAATCTACCTATCTACCATTCTACCTATATAGCTATCTACCTATCAACCTATATACCTATCTACCTATCATTAAATTTAACTATGTACGTATCTACCTATCTAATTATCTACCAATCTACATTTCTATCAATCTACCTATCTATTATTCTAACTACCTATCTATATATCTAACTACCTATCTACTTCTCAACCTATCTTCTTATTGCTTATTTGCCTATCTATCTAAATACCTATCTACTTATCTACCTATCTACACATCTACCCATCTACCTATCTACCTATCTTTCTATCTACCAATCTATCTTTCTACCTATCTACATATCCACTTATACTAATCTGACTATCAGCCTATCTTCCTATCTATCTATCTATCTATCAACATATCTACCTATCTTCCTATTTACAAATCTACATATCTACCTATTTACCAATCTACCTATCTACTTCTCTACCTATGTCCGTATCTATCTATCTAACTATCTACCTATCTAGTTATCTACTTATATCCGTATCTATATATCTAACTATCTACCTATATACTTATCTTCCTATCTATCTATCTATCTACCTATCTACCTATCTACCTATCTACCTATCTACTTAACTACTTATCTAACTATCTACCAATCTACCTATCTACCTATCTACCTATATACCAATATACCCATATACCTATCGACCTCTGTATTTATCATCCTATCTACCTATCCACCTATCAACCTATCGACATATCTTCGAATCTACCTATCTACCTATCTACTAATTATCTATCTACAAATCTACATATCTATCTATATACCTAACTATCTATCTACATATCTATTTATCTACTTATTTACAAATCTATATATCTTTCTATCAACCTCTCTACCAAGCTACATTCTACCATTCTAACAATCTACCTATTTACATTACTAATTATATTCCAATCTACCTATCTAATTATCTAAGTATATTAGTATCTCCCTCTTTATCGATCTACTTATCTACCAATATACATATCTAGCTAACTACTTATATAACTATCTACCTATCTACTTATCTACATTTATATCAATCTTCTATCTATATATATACCTAACTACCAATCTATCTACATATTTTCCAATGTAACTATCTACCAATATTCATTTCTACCACTCTACATATCTACCAATATACCTATCTACCTATCTACCTATAAACCTTTCTACCTATTAACCTATCTACCTATCTAATAATCTATGTATCATTACTTATACCTATCTACCCATCAGCCTTTCTTCCTAACAACATATCTTTCGAAATACCTATCTACATATCAATATATTGACCTATCTACCTATCTAAAAATCTACCAATTTACTTATCAACCTATCTATATATCTAACAATCTACCTATCTAGCTATATTTCTAACTACCTTTATTCCGATATACCTATCTACTTATCTAACATTCTACCTATATACCTATGTAACTATCTAACCATCTTCTTCTTAACCTTTTACCTATCTAGCTATCTTTCTAGCTACCTATCTGCCTATCTACCTATATAACATTCTACCACTATATCAATCTACCTATCTACCTTACTACTTATCTACTTATCTACCTATTTAATCATCTTCTTAACAACTTTTTAACTATCTACTTATGTACCTACCTACCTACCAATCTAAATTTAAACAAATCTACCAATATACCTATCTAGCAATCTTTATATCTTTATATATTTTTACCTCTCTTTCTCTCTATTTTGTTATCAATCAATCTATCTCACTATTTACTAATTTACCTATATACCTATTTATGTATCTAACGATCTACCTATCTACCTATCTACCTATCTATTTATCTACCTATCTACCTATCTACCTATCTAACTATCTACCTATCTACATATCTACCTATCAAAATATCTACCAAACTTCCTATCTACATATCTACCTATTTGCTTATCTATCAATCTGCCTATCTTCTTATCTACCTATCTAAATATCTAATTTTCTGCCAATCAGCCTATCTTTTTATCTACCGATTAACCTTTCTACCTATCTACCTACTACCTATCAACCTCTCAACCAATCAACATATCTACCAATCTACCTATCTAACTATATTCCTATATACCTATATACCTATATACATATCTACATATTATCTATCTACCTATCTACATATCTATTTATATACCTATCTACCTATAATAATAACTATCTATTTTCCTATCTACCAATCTACCTATCAAGCAATCAATGTATCTATCTACCAATCTTTTTTTCTACCTATCTACGTATCTACTTATCTACATTTCTACATATAAACCTATCTACCTATTTACCTATCTACCCATCTAGCTATGTACGTATCTACCTATCTGCCTATTTACCTATCTACCTATATACATATCATACTATCTACTTATCTACCTACCAACCTATCTACATATCACCCTATCTACTTTTCTACCTATATAACTATATAGCTATCAACCTATTAACCTAGTGATCTGCCAAACTACTTATCTACCAATCTACCTATCTACCTCTTTATATATCTACTTATCTACAGATCTACATATCTACCAATCTACCTTGATACCAATCTACCGATCTTTCTATCTACATATCTACCTATCTACCTTTTTGCTTATCTGCCAATATTTTGATATACCTATCAACCTATCTACAAATATACTTATCTACCTATCTTACTATCTACCAATCTACCTATTTATCTATCTATCAACCTATCAACAGATCTAACTATGAACCTATCTACCTATCTACCTATCTACCAATTACATATCTACAATTCTACCAATCGACCTATCTACTTATCTATCTATCTACCTATCTACCTATCGACCTATCAAATTATCTATCTATTTACCTATCTAACAATGTGCCTATCTACCTATATACATATCTACCTATCTACTAATTTACCTATCTTTCTATCTCTCAATCTACTTATATGCCTATCTATCTATCTATCTAACTATCTCCCTATCTACCTATCTACCTATATACCTTTCTACCTATCTACATATATACAAATATAACTATCTACCTATGTACCTATATAACTATCTACCTATCTACCTAACTACCTTTATACGTATCTTCCAATCAACCTATCTAGCTATATCCCTATATCCCTATCTACTAATCTATTATCTATGTATCTACCTATCTAGCTATCTTTCTATCTACATATTGCATATCTACCTATCTTCTTATCTAATATTCTACCTATCTACTTATTTGCTATCTACTTATCTACTTTTCTATCTATCTAATAATCTACCAATCAACCTTTCATGTTTCTACTTATCTACCTACCTACCTACTAACCTATCTACCTTTCAACCAATCTACCTATCTACCTATCTAGCTATCTACGTATCTACCTATATACATATCTACCTTTCTTTGTATCTAAATATGTACGTATCTACCTATCTACCTATCTACATTTTGATCAATCTACCTATCAATCAATCTACCTACCTATCTATCTATCTACCTATCTACCTCTCTACCTCTCTACCAATCTTCCTATTGCCTATTTGCCTATCTATCTATCTACCTATCTACCCATCTACATACCTACCTATTTATCTATCTACCTATTTATCTAACTACATATCTATCTATCTACCTATCTAACTATTTATATATCTACTTATTTAGCAATCTGACTATCTACCTATCTACAAATCTATCTATTAATCGATATATATACTTATCTACCTATTTACCAATCTACCTATATCCATATCTATCCATCTAACTAACTATCTATCTAATTATCTACCTATCTACCTATCAATCTATCTACGTATCTTCCTATCTATCTATTTACCTATATACCTATATACATATCTAGCTATCCTCCTGTCTAACAATCTTCCTATGTAGCTATATAGCTATATACCAATATACCTATATACCTTTCTAGCTATCTACCTATCATCTGATCTACATATATACCTATCCACATATCAACCTATCTACATATCTTCCAATCTACCTATCTACCTATCTACCAATCTACATATCTACCAATTACCTATCTACCTATTTACATATCTAACTATTTACCTATCTATCTATCTACCTATCTACTTATCTACTTATTTACCAATCTACATATCTCCCTATTAACCTCGCTACCTATCTACCTATCTACCATTCTAAGAATCTACCTCTTTACTTTCCTACTTATCTACCAATCTTCCAATCTACCTATCTACTTATCTACGTATATCAATATCTCTTTCTCTACCGATCTACATATCTACCAATCTACATATCAACCTAACTACTTATATAACTATCTACTGATCTGACTATCTACTTATCTACATATATACCTACCTACCTATCTACCTAACTACCTCTCTGCATATCTACCTATTTTCCTATGTAACTATCTACCTATCTGCCTATCTACCGATCAACATATATACCTATATACTTATCTACCTATAAACCTCTCTACCTATCTAATAATATATGTATAGTTACATCTACCTATCTACCCATCTACCTATCTTCCAAAAAATATATATTAATCGAAATACCTATCTACATATCTACATATTGACCTCTCTAGCTATCTAAAAATCTATCGATATACCTATCTACCTATCTACATATCTACCTATCTACTTATCTACCTTTCTAGCTATCTTTTTATCTGCCTATATACCTATCAACCTATCTAATATTCAACATATATACTAATATATTTCTCTACTTATCTACTTATATAACTATCTTACCATCTTATTATAAACCTTTTACCTATCTATCTCTCTTTCTATCTACAATTGTGCCAATATACCTATCTACCTATCTTATTATCTAACCATCTTTTTATCAAACTTTTACCTATCCTCTTATCTACCAACCTACCTATCTATCTAAATTCAAATCAATCAAATTATACCTATCTACCTATCTTTATAAATCTTTATCTCTTTATTTTTCTTTATCTCTATTTGTCTATCAATCAATCTATCTATCTATCTATCTCTCTATCTACTAATGTTCCTGTCTACCTATATACCTATCTAACGATCTACCTATCTACCAATGTACCCATCTATCTATCTACCTATCTACTTATCTACGTATCTACCTATCTAACTATCTACCTATTTACCTATCTACCTATCTACCTAACTTTCTATCTACATATCTACTTATTTTCTTATCTGCCTATCTACCTATCTTTTTATCTATCTATCTACATATCTAATTTTCCACCTATCCGCCTATCTTTTTATCTTATCGATTAACCTTTCTACCTTTCTACATACTGCCTATCAACCTATCAACCAATCAACATATCTACCCATCTACCTTTTTACTTAAATAGCTATATACCTGTATACCTATATAGCTATATACCTATCTACTTATCTACCTATCTACCTATCATATATCTACCTATCTACCTATATACCTATCTACTTATTTACTTATCTATTTATCTACCTATCTACCTATAATTCTATCTATCTAGTTGTCTATCTGCCAATCTACCTATCAAGCAATCAAACTATCTATCTATATACCTTTTTACCTATCAACCAATCTACTTATCTACATATCTACTTATAAACATATCTACCTATTTACCTATCTACCAATCTAGCTATCTACATATCTACCAATTTACCTATTTATTTATCTACTTATGATACTATCAACTTATCTACCTACATAACTATCTACATATCTACCTATCTACCTTTTTATTTCTAAAACTATATAGCTATCAATCTTTCTACCTAGCTATCAACCTATCTACCTAGCTATCTACACTCTACTTATCTAACAATCTAGATATCTACCTATCTACCTCTCTAACTATCTACTTATCTACTTATCTACAAATCTAGCTATCTACCTATCTAACTATTTAAATAGATACCTATCTACCAATCTACCCATCTTTCTATCTACATATCTACCTATCTACATTTTTGCTTATCTGCCTTTCTTCTAATCTACCAATCAACATATTTACCTCTCTACTTATTTTCCTATCTTACTATCTACCAATATATCTATCTGCCAATCTACCGATTATCTTTTTAACCTATCAACCTATCTACAAATCTACCAAACTACCTATCTATCTATCTAGCCATATACAAATATACCTATCTACCTATCTATCTATGTACCTATCTAGCTATCTATCTATCTATGTATCAACCAATCTACATATGTGCCTATCTAGCTATCTACCTATCTACGTATCTTCCTATATATATATATCTACCTCTATACCTATCTACCTATCTCTCTATCTACCTATCTATCTACTTAACAACCTACCTACCTATCTAAATATCTACAGATCTTCCAATATACCTATCTATCTATCTTCATATCTACCTATTTACAAAAATACATCTCTACTTATTTACCTATCTTCGTATCTTCCTAAATAACTATCAATTTATCTACTTATCAACTATCTAACTATCAGACTATCTACCTATCTAAATAACTAATTATTTAACAATTGACCTATCTACCTATCTACATATCTAACTATATACATAGCAACTTATCTATCTATATACCTATCTACCAATCTACTTATCTACCTATATACCTATCTACCAATCTACTTATCTACGAATTCACCTATACACCTATCTACATATCTTTGTATCAACCTATCTACCTATCTACCTATCTATTTACATATCTACCTATCTACATTCTACCTCTCTACCACTCTACCTATCAACCAATCAACCTATCTACCTATCTACCTATCTACCATTCTACATATCTACATATCTACTAATCTCACTCTCTATCATATTACTCATCTACATATCTTTCTATCTATCAATCTATCTATTTATATAACTACCGATCTACCTATCTACCAATTTACCTAACTACTTATATACCTATCTACCTATATAACTATATACCTATCTACTTATCTACAAATATACTTATCTAAGTATCTACCTATCTAAATATTAACCAATCTACCTTTCTAGCTCTCTACCTATCTACAGATCTTCTTGTCAAACTATCTGCCTATCTTCCTACCTACCTATGTATTTATATACCTATATACCAATCTACATATCTACCATTCTACATAACTACCTTTCTAAAAATATAGCTATCTAGTTATCTACTCTTCTACCTATCTACCTATCTACCTATTAACCTTTTACCAATATACTTATTAGCTACCTACCTACATACCTAAGTACCTATCTACCTATCTACATATATACCTATAAAACAATTTCTCTATCTACTTATTTATCTATATACTATGTACCTATCTTTATATCTAACTATCTACCAATCTACCTATATACCAATCTACTTATCGACGTATCTACCATCTGCCTATCTACCTATCTTTTTATCTTCCTATCTGCTTATCTACCTATTTCAATATCTAGCTATCTCCCTATATACCTAACTACCAATCTAAAAATTGACCTATCTGCCTTTATACCAATCTACATATATACCTATCTACCTATCTATCTTATTTCCTATCACCCTATCTACCTATCTACCTATTTACCTATATACCTATCTACTAATCTTCCTATCTACATATCTACTTATTTAAATATCTATATATTTATCTTTTTATCCATCTATATCTCTATCTATCTATCTATCTATCTATCTACCTATTTACATATACACCAATCTACCTATCTACATATCTACCTATCTACCAATCTACATATCAATTTATGTATCTATCTACTTATATACTTATCTATCTATTTTCTAATCTACCTATTTGGCAATAAACCTATTTACCTACCTATCTATCTACCTATCTACTTATCAACATATCTACTTAAATACATATCTACATATTTTCCTATCTACCTTTCTAGCTATCTATCTATCTACCCATTTACCTATCGACCGATCTACTTATCAAACTATCTACATATATAAATATCTACCTTTCTACCTAGATACCATTATAGCTATTAACCTATCTGCCTTACAAATTGTTTACCAATCTACCTATCTATCAATATACCTATCTACCTATATACCTATCTACCAATCTACCTATCTACCTATCTACCTATATATCTATCTACATATCTAACTATCTACATATCTACCTTTTTATTTATCTACTTATCTACCAATCTACCAATCTTCATATCTACCTATCTACCTATCTACATAGATACATATCTATCAAACTACCTATATTTCTATCTACATATCTACAAAGCATCCTTTTTTGCATATTTACCTATCTAACTATCTACATATCTACCAATCTACCTGTTATCTTTTAAACCTATCAACTTATCTACCAATCTAGCTATCTACATTTCTACCTATGTAGCTATATACCTATATACCTATTTACCTATCTATCTATCGACCAATATACCTATATACCTATATAGCTATCTAGTTATCTACGTATCTACCTATCTTTCTATATACCTATCTACCTTTCTACCTTTATATCTATATACATTCCTATTTAATGCATATCTACCAATCTCACTATCTACCTATCTACATATCTACCTAACTACCTATATACCTATCTAAATATATACTAATCTAGCTTTTTAAAAATCTTTATATCTTCTTATTTACCTACCAATCTAGATATATATCTACCCACCTTCCTACTTTCCTATCCTTTTATTTTCTTATTTACATATCTACCTATCTACATATCTACGTATCTAACTATCTACCTAACTTTTTATATACATATCTACGTATCTATCTATCTACTTATCTACCTAGCTACATATCTACCTATCAAAATATCTACATATTTACCAATCTACCTATCTACCAATCTACATATCTACCTATCTACCTATATACCAATCTATCTATCTACCAACATACCTATCTACTTATCTATCTATCTTCGTATATTCTCTACCTATCTATTTATCTACTTATCTACCTATTTAACTATCTACCTATCTCCCAATCTACCTATCACCCTATCTACCTATCTACCTATATACCTATCTACCTATCTACCTATATACCTATATGCCAATATCCCTAACTACTTATCTACCTATCTACCTATCTACATATCGACCTATCTACCTATCTACCTAGCTACATATCTATTTATATACCTATCACCTATCCACCCATCTACATATCTTCCAATTAACCTATCTACATATCTACCTATCTACCTATCTTCCTATCTTCCTATCTACCTATCTATATACCTATCTAACTTCTACCTCTCTACCTATGTAGCTATCAACATATCTACATATATACATATCTTCCGCTCTACCTATCTAACTATCTATATATCTGCCTATATACCTATCTACCTATCTACCTATATACCTGATTTAACTATATGCCAATCTAATATTTTACCTATCTACCTAACTAACTCTACTTATCTAATTATCTACCTATCTAATTATCTTCCTTTCAAACATTTACCTATCTACTTATCTACCTTCATATCTACCTACTGATTTACCTTTCAACGAATCTACCTATATTCCTATCAATCTATCTTCCTATATATACATCTCTAATATGTGTATCACTCTTTCTCTGTCATTACCTATCTAGCTATCTATTTATCTATCTCTATATCTACTAATTTACCTATCTACCTATTTACCTATCTAACGTTACCTATCTACCTATCTACCTGTCTATCTATCTACTTATCCACTTATTTATCTATCTACCTATCTACTTAAATTACTATCTCCATATCTAGCTATCTACTTATCTGCATATCTACCTATCTTCTTACTTACCGATCAACCTATCTACCTAACAGATTTTTTGCATATCAGCCTATCTTTTTATCTACCGTTCAACATATCTACAGATCAACTTACTACCTATCTACCTATCAACCTTTTTATCTTTCTGATTTTATGCCTATAAGACTATCTTTTTATCTACCGATTAACCTAACTACTTATCTACATACTACCTATTAACTTATCAACAAATCAACATATCTACCAAAGAACCTATCTACCTTTCTACCTATCTAGCTATATACCTATATACCTATCTACCTATCTACCTATCTACCAATATACCAATCTACCTATCTACCTATCTATTTATATACCTATCTTTCCTATCTAACTATCTATCTATTTTTATATCTAGCATTTACCAATCTAGCAATCAACATTTCTACCTATCTATGTATCTATTTATCAATTTATATACCTATCTAGCTATACTTATCTACCTATTTACCTATCTGCCTATCTAACTATCTATTTATCTACCTATCTACTTTTTTACCTAAATACCTATAAATCTATCAACCTATCAACTTATCTAACTGACTACTTATCTTCCAATCTACATATCAACGTATCTACGAATCTACCTATCTACCTATCTAACTTTCTACATATCTACATATCTACATATCAACCTATCTACCTATCTACCATTATACCTATCGACATATCTATCGATATACCTAGATACCTGTCTACCTATCTACCTATATACCTATCTTCCTATCTAAATATCTTCCTATCTTCTTTTTTGCTTATCTACCTATCTTCCAATCTACATATCAACCTATCTACCTATAAGATTATTTCCATATCGTACTATTTACCAATCAGCCTATCTACCTATCTACCTATCATCTTTTCAACCAATCAACCTATTTTTCAATCTACCAAACTACATTTCTACCTTTCTACATATTAGCTATATTTTAATATACCTATCTATCTATCTACCTATCTACTTATGTTCCTATCTAGCTATATACCTATCTATGTATCTACCTATCTGTCTATATACATATTCACCTATCTACCAATCTATTTATTTTACTTTCTACCAATCTAACTATCAACCTATCTACCTTTTTATCTATCTCTCTATCAACCTATTTACGTATCTACATATGTAACTATCTAAATTTCTGCCTATCTACATATCTACCTATTCACCTATCTACCAATCTACATATCTACCTATCTACATATCTACCTATCTACCTATCTACTTATCTACCTACCTATATACCTATCTATCTACCCATATGCCTATCCTCCTATTTGCATATTTACTTATCAACCTATCTACTTATCAACTTATCTACATATATACCTATCTTTCTATATACCTATCTACATATATACCTATATATGAATCTAGGTATCTATCTATCTACTTATCAACCTATCTCCCTATCTAAATATCTACATATCTTCTAATCTAACTATCTACCTATCTAATTATCTACTTATCTACCTATCTAGCTATCTACCATATAACTTATATACTTATCTACTTATCTCCGTATCTACCTATCTACCTATCTATTTATCTACATATCCACCTATCTAAATATCTGCCTTGCTACCTATATAGCTAACTAATTTTTTAACTAACAACCTATCTATCAATTTACCTATCTACCTTTATACGTATAAAACTATTTAACTAGCTACTTATCTACCTATCTACCTATCTACCGATCTACCTATCTACCTATCTACCTATCTACTTATCTACCTATCTACCAATCTATCAATCTACCTATCTACCTATCTATCTATCTACTTATCTACCTATTTAACTATCCATTTATCTACATATCTACCTACTAACCAATTCACCAATCTACATATCTACCTATCTACCTATCTACCATTCTACCTATCTACATATCTACATATCAACCTATCAACCTATCTACCTATCTACCATTCTACCTATCGACCTATCTATCGATATACCTAGATAACTGTCTACCTATCTACCTATATACCTATCTTTCTATCTAAATATCTTTCTATCTTCTTTTTTGCTTATCTACCTATCTTCCAATCTACATATCAACCTATCTACCTATAAGCTTATTTCCATATCTTACTATTTACCAATCAGCCTATCTACCTATCTACCTATCTACCTATCATCTTTTCAACTAATCAACCTATTTTCCAATCTACCAAACTACATTTCTACCTTTCTACATATTAGCTATATTTTTATATACCTATCTATCTATCTACCTATCTACTTATGTTCCTATCTAGCTATATACCTATCTATGTATCTACCTATATATCTATATACATATCCACCTATCTACCTATCTACCAAATCTATTTATTTTACTTTCTTCCAATCTAACTATCAACCTATCTACCTTTTTATCTGTCTCTCTATCAACCTATTTACGTATCAACCTATGTAACTATCTAAATTTCTACCTATCTACATATCTACCTATTCACCTATCTACCAATCTACATATCTACCTATCTACTTATTTACCTACCTATATACCTATCTATCTAACCATCTACCCATCTGCCTATCCTCCTATTTGCATATTTACTTATCAACCTATCTACTTATCAACTTATCTACATATATACCTATCTTTCTATATACATATCTACATATATACCTATCTATGAATCTAGGTATCTATCTATCTATCTACTTATCAACCTATCTCCCCATCTAAATATCTACATATCATCCAATCTAACTATCTACCGATCTAATTATCTACTTATCTACCTATCTAGATATCTACCATATTACTTATATACTTATCTACTTATCTCCGTATCTACCTATCTACCTATCTACCTATCTATTTATCTACATATCCACCTATCTAAATATCTACATATCCACCTATCTAAATATCTGCCTTGCTCCCTATATAGCTAACTAATTTTTTAACTAACAACTTATCTACCAATTTACCTATCTACCTTTATACCTATAAAACTATAAAACTAGCTACTTATCTACCTATCTACCTATCTACCTATCTACCAATCTACCTATCTAACAATCTACCAATATACCTATCTACCTATCTACTTATCTACCTATTTAACTATCCATTTATCTACATATCTACCTACTAACCAATTCACCAATCTACATATCTACCTATCTACCTATCTACCATTCTACCTATCTATCTATCTTTCTATCTACCTATCTACACACTTCCCTTATAACTATCTCCTTAGAGACCTAACTACTTATATACCAATCGTGCTATCTGCCTATATACCTTTCTAGATATATTCCAATCTACCTATCGATCTAATGGCCTAACTGACTATCAACCTATCTACCTATCTAACTATATACCTATCTACCGATCTAACATTCTTCCTATCTACTTATCTACATATCTATCTTTATACCTATTTTTTTCTGTCTCTATATCTCTATCTATCTATCACTCTATCTCTATATCTTTTTATCTCTTTATCTTTCTATCTATCTATCTAACTAACAATCTATCTAACTATCTATCTTTGTACCTCTCTACCTATCTACCAATCTTTCTATCAACCTCTTTACATATCTACATATCTACCTATCTACATATTTGATTTTCTTTCTATTAGCCTATCTTTTTCTCTTCCTATCAACCAATCTACATATTTACTTACTACCTATCAACCATTCAACATATCTACCAATAAACTTATCTACCTTTCTACATATCTAGCTATATACCTATATACCTATCTACCTATCTACTGATCTACCTAACTATCTTTCAACATATCTACCAATCTATTTATCTACATATCTAACTATCTACCTATCTATCTATCTAACTAACTACTATTGAAATATATACTTATATACGTATCTACCTATTTACCTATCTATCTATCTAGCTAAATATCTATCTACCTATCTACCTATCAAACTATGTACTTATCTACCAATCTACCTATCTAGCTACCTACCATTCTACTTATATAACTATATAGCTATCAACCTATCTACGTATCTACCTATCTACCAATCTACCTATCTACCTTTCAACCTATCTAACTATCTACGTATCTACCTATCTACCTATCTACCTATCAAACTATGTACTTATCTACCAATCTACCTATCGAGCTATCTACCATTCTACTTATATAACTATATAGCTATCAACTTATCTACGTATCTACCTATCTACCAATCTAACTATCTACCTTTCAACCTATCTAACTATCTACGTATCTACCTATCTACCAATATACCAATCTTTCTATCCACCTATATAGCTATCTACCTATCTACCTATCTTCATATCAACATTTCTACCTATCTCTTTTTTTGCTTATCTGCCAATCTTCCTAATTACTATAACCTATCTACCTATTTGGTTATTTGCCTAACTTTGTATCTACCAAACAAACTATCTACCTATCTAACAATAATCTTTTCAACCTATAAATTATCTACTAATATCCAAAACTACCTATATACCTTTCTACCTATCTAGCTATATAACTACATGCCTATCAAACTATCAACCTATCTAACTATATACTTATGTACCTATCTAGCTATCTATGTATCTACCTATCTATATATCTAACTATTTTCCTATCTGCCTTTATACCTATCAACCTATCTTTTTATTAGCCTATTTACCAATCTAACTGTCTACCTATCTACCTATCTACCTATTTATTTATTTCCTCTCTACCAATCTAGATATTTACATACCTACTTATCTACCCTCTACTAATATACCTATCTAGTTATCTACCTATCTTCGTATCTCTATATCAATCTATCTTTCTATCTACCTATCTACCTATATACCTATCTGCCTATCAACATATCAACGTATCTACCTATCTACCTAATTACATATATAACTATCTACCTAACTACCTCTCTACCTATCTATTTATCTACTAATCAATGTATCTCTCTATCTACCTATCTACCCATTTATCTAACTTCCTATCAACTTATCTACCTAAATTCCTATAAACCAATATACCTATTGATCTATCTACCTACTTACAAATCTACTTATCTACATATCTAACTATCTACATATCTACCTATATAATTATCTACCTATCTTTCTATGTAACTATATTTTTATCAACCTATGTAAATATATACCTATCTACCAATCTACATATCTACCTATCTACATATCTACTTATCTACTTATCCACCATCTACTTAACTACCTATCAACTTTTATCTATCTTATATCCACCTAGCTAACAACCTAAAGGCTTATCTACATATCTACCTATCTACTTATATACCTATATAATGTTTTCTCTATCTACTTATCTATCTACCAACCTATCTACCTATCTTTCTATCTAACTATCTACCAATCTACCTATATACCAATCTACTTATATACCTATCAACCTATCAACCTATCTACCTATCTACATATATACATATCTACCTATCTTTTTATCTACATATATACGTATCTACTTTTTTGAATATCTGTATATCTTCCAATCTACCCATCAACCTATCTAACTATCTACGTATCTACCGATCTTACTAGATACCAATTAACCTATCTACCTATAATCTGTTAAACATATCAACTTATCTACTAATCTACCAAACTACCTATCTACCTTTCTACCTATGTAGCTATATACCTATATACCTATTTAACTATCTACCTATCTACCTATATAGCTATCTACCTAAGTAGCTATCTAGCTATCTATGTATCTACCAATCTATCTATCTACCAATCTACCTCTCTACCTTTAAACATATCTTCTTTACTATTTATTTGCATATCTACCAATCTAAGTATGTTCCAATCTATGTTATTAACTTTATATCTAACTCCCTATCTACCTATCTACTAATCTCTATATCTACCTATCTACATATCTACATATCTACATATCTACCTATCTACATATATACTAATCTAGCTTTCTACTTATCTTCATAACCACCTATCTACCTACCTATCTACATATCTATCTACCCACATACATACCTGCCTATCCTTTTATATTCCTATTAACCTATCTACATATTGACCTATCTACCTATCTACGTATCTATCTATCTACTTATCTAAGTATCTACTTATCTACTTATCTAAATATATACAAATCTACCAATCTACATATATACCTATCTACATATCTACTTATCGACCTATATACCAAAATATTGATCTACTTATCTACCTAATTTCTTATCTTTTTATCTACCAATCTATTTTCTAGTTATCAACATATCTAACTATCTACCTATCTACCTATCTACCTATATACCTATCTACCTAACTAATTATTTACCTATCTACATATCTCCCAATCTTCCTATCTACCTTTATACCTATATACCTAACTACATATCTACCTATCTACTTATCTACATATCTACCTATCTACTTATCTAACTATCTACCTATCTACTTATATACCTATTCACCTATCCACCCATATAGATATCTTCCTATGAATCTATCTACCTAACTACCTATCGACTTATCTACATATCTACCTATCTACCTATTTTCTTATCCGCCTGTCTTTTTATTTACCTATAAACCTATCTACCTATCTACATATCAGATATTCTGCATATCAGCCAATATTTTTTATCTACCGATCAACCAATCTATGTATCTACTTACTACCTATCAACAAATCTATCTATCTACCTATTGGATTTTATGCATTTAAGTCTATCTTTTTATCTACTGATCATCCTATCTACCTTTCTACTTACTACCTATCACCTATCAACAAATAAACATATCTACCAAACAACCTATCTACCTTTCTACCCATCTATCTATATACCTATATACCTATATACCTAACGTACATATTTACCTATTTACCTATCTACCTAGCTACATATCTATTTATCAACCTATCTTCCTATCTAACTATCTTTCTTTTTTCCTGTCTACCAATCTACCTATCTAGAAATTAACCTATCTATCTATTTACATATCTACTTATCTATTTATCAACTTATATACCTATATACCTATTTACCAATCTACCTATCTAGCCAGCTACCTATCTACCTATTTACCTATCTACCTATCGACCTATTATACTATCTACTTATCTACCTATCTACTTATCTACAAATCTACTTTTCTACCTATATACCAATATAGCTATCAACTTATCTACTTATCTAACTAACTACTTTTCTTCCAATCTAGATATCTACCTATCTACCTACCTACCTACCTACATATCTACCATTCTACGTATCGACTTATCTACCAATCTACTTATCTACCTATCTACCTATCTACCTACCTACCTACCTATCTACCTTTCTACTTATCTACCTTTCTACCTTTATACTTATCTACCTATGTACATGTCTACCTAACTACCTATCTACATATCTAGCTATCTACCTATATACCTAGATACCTATATAACTATCTACATATCTTCCTATCTAAATATCTACCTATCTTTTTTATTGATTATGTACATATCTTCATATCTATCTATAAACCTATCTACCTATATGTTAATTTAGCTATGTTACTATTTACCAATAAACCTATCTACCTATATGCTTAATATCTTTCAACCTATCAACATATCTACCAATCTACCAAACTACATTTTTACCTATCTACCTATCAACCTATCAACCTATATTCTAATATATATATCTATCTATCTACATATCTACCTATGTTCATATCTACCTATCTACCTATCTACAAATCTACCTATCTACATATGTCCGAATATAGCTATCTACCTATCTACGTATCTACCTATCAATCTATCTAAATATCTACCTAATACTTATAAACCAAATTATTTATTTTATTATCTACCAATCTAAATATCTACCTATCTAGCTTTCTATCTATTTACTTATATACATATCGACTTATCTTTCTATCAACCTATTTATGTATTTACCGATGTAACTATCACCATTTCTATCTATGTACATATCTACCTATCTAGCTATCTACCAATATACATATCTACCTATCTACGTATCTTCCTTCTTATTAACAATCTATCCTTCCACCTACCCATCTGTCTATCCTCCTATTTGCATATTTATGTATCAACCTATCTACTTATCTACATATCTACCAATCTACTTATCTTTCTATATACCTATCTAACTATATACCTATATACGTATCTACCTATCCACCTATCTATCTATATACTTATCAAACTATCTACCTATTTAAATATCTATATATCTTCCAATATACCTATCTACCTATCTACATATCTAGTAATCTACAAATCTACCAAAATACTTATATTCTTATCTGCTTATCTCTGTATGTTGCTATATACCTATCTATTTATATACTTATCTACTTATCTAATTATATGCCTATCTACCTATCTACCAACTAATTAATTAACTAAAAACCCATCTACCAATTTACCAACTAATTAATTAACTAAAAACCCATCTACCAATCTACCTATTTATCCTTCTACTGAAATAACTTATACCTAGTTACTTATCTACCTATCTATCTATCTACCTATCAACAAATCAACCTATCTACATATCTACCTTTCGACCAATCTACCTATCTACCAATCTAACTATCTACCTATTTAACTATCAACATATCTACCTATCTACCTTTCTATATATTTACATATATACATATCTACCTATCTTTATATCAACCTATTTACGTATTTACCTATGTAAGTGTCAACATTTCTACCTATCTACATATCTACCTAGCTAACTATCTACAAATCTACATATCTACGTATCTACTTATATACTAATCTACCTTCCTATCTACCTATCTATTCTCCAATCTACCCCTCTACCTATCCTCCTATTCACATATTTACCTTTCAACCTATCTACTTATCTACCTATTTACCTATCTACCTATCTTTCTATTTACCTATCTACCTATATACCTATCTATGTATCTACCTATCTATCTATATACTTATCAACCTATCTACAAATTTAAATATATACATATCTTCCAATCTACCTATCTACCAAAATACTTATATACTTATATACTGATATCCGTATGTTCTATATACATATCTATTTATCTACTTATCTACTTATCTAATTATCTAGCTATCTACCTATTTACCTATCTACCTAACTAATTATTTAATTAACTACCTCTCTACCAATCTACATATCTACCTTTCTACCAATATAACTATATACCTAGTTACTTATCGACCTATCTACCTATCTACCTATCTACTTATATACCTATTCACCTATCAACATATCTACTTATCTACTTTTCTACCTATCAACCTATTAATCTATCTACCTATCTACCTATCTACATATCTACCTTTCTACCTTTCTACCTATTACCTATCTACCTATCAACCTATTACATAATCATCTCTACCTCTCTACCTATCTACCTATCTACATATCTACCTATCAACAATCTACATATCAACATATCATCCTATCTTTCTATCTCCCTATCACTCTATGTTCCTATCTACCTATCTTCCTATCAACCAATCTACCTATTTACATACCTACCTATCTACCTATCTACCAATCTACCAATCTACCAATCTACCTATCTAGTTATCTACCTATCTCCATATCTCTTTATATACCTATCTACCTATCTAATTATCTACCAATCTAAGTATCAACTTATCTACATATCTACCTATCTACATAACTAGTTAGATAACTATTTACCTATCTTCCTATCTATAAATTTAACTATTTAAGTAACTACCTATCTAAATATCAACTTATCTACCGATCTACCTATCTACCTTTCTTTCTATCTAACTATCTACCTATCAACTTATATATCTATCTACATATCTACCTATCTACCATTCTACCTATCTACATATCTAACTATCTACCATTCTACTAATCTACCTATCTACCTATCTACCTATCTACTTATCTACCTATCTACAGATCTTCCTATTAACCTTTTACCTATTTACTTATCTACTTATAAACCTACCTACCTCTCTACGTATATACCTATAAAAATAATTTCTCTTTCTACATATCGATCTATCCACCTCTCTACTTATCTTTCTAACTAACTATCTACCTATCTACCTATATACCAATCTAGTTATCAACATATCTTCGATTCTACCTATCTACCTATCTTTCTATCATACTATCTACATATATACCTATCTACTTTTTTGCGTATCTGCCTAACTTTTTATCTACATATCAACCTATCTAACTATCTGCATATCTACCGATCTTACAATCTACCAATCAACCTTTCTAACAATATACCTATAATCTTTTCAACCAATCAACTTATCTGCCAATCTACCAAACTATATATCTACCTTTCTACCTATGTGGCTATATACCTATATACCTATTTACATATCTACCTATCTAGCTATTTACATATCTACATATCTATCTATCTAATTATCTATTTTTATACCTATTTACTTTTCTATTTATTTGCATATCTACCAATCTAACTATCTACCAATATATCTATCTATCTACAGTTATATCTAACTACCTATCTACCTATCTACAAATCTTTCTATCTACATATGTACACATCTACCTATTTACCCATCTACCTAACTACTTATTTACCTATCTACATATATACTAATCTAGCTTTCTACCTATCTTAAAATCCAACTATATACCTACCAATCTACGTATCTATCTACCAACCTACCCACCTGCCTATCTATTTATTTTCTTATTTACATATCTACCTATCTACTTACCTTCCTATCTACCTATCGATCTAACTTTTTATATACCTATCAACCTATCTACCTATCTATGTATATATTTGTATACTTATCTACCAATATACATATCTACCTATCTAAATATCTACATATCTACCAATCTACCAATCTACATATCTATCTATCTACATATCTACCTATCTACCAAATTACCTATCTAGTTATCTACCTACATCCGTATTTTCTTATCTACCTAACTATTTTCTACATATCTACTTATATTACTATCTACCTATCTACATATCTACATAACTAATTTTTTAAGTATCTACATATCTTCATATCCACCAATTTATATATCTACCTATATACCTATATATCTAACTACTTATCTACCTATCATATATCTACATTTCTACCTATCTAGCTATCTACTTATATACCTATTCACCTATCCACCCATCTAGATATCTTCTTTTCAACCTATCTACCTGTTTACCTATCTACCTATCTACCTATCTACCTATATATCTACCTATTATATATCGATCTACCTATCTACCTTCTACCTCTCTACCTCTCTACCTATGTACCTATCTACATATCTACATATCTACCAATCTCCCTCACTTCCGATCTACCTATCTGCCTATCTAATATTTTATGTATTTGTCTATCTACCTTCTACTAATCTACTTATCTAACTATCAATCTATATTCCTATCAAACTTTTAACTATCTACTTATCTTCCAACTTATCTACCTACCGATCTACCTTTCAATGAATCTAGCTATATACCTATCAACCTATCAACATATCTCTATATCTATATATCTTTTTATCTCTCTTTATCTTTATTTTCCTATCTAGCCATCTATTTATTTATCTCTCGATCTAATAATTTACCTATCTACTTATTTACCCATCTAAAAATTTACCTATCTACCTATCTACTTATCTATCTATCTACCTATTAACTAATCTTCCTATCTACCTATCTATTTATCTACCTATCTACCTAACTTTCTATCTAAATATCTAACTATCTGCTTATTTGCTTATCTGCCTATCATAATATGTACGTATCATCCAATCTACCTATCTACCAATTAGATTTTTTGCATATAAGCCTATCTTTTTTTCTACCGATCAACCTATCTACCTATCTATCATTCAAATTTTCTGCATATCAGCATATCTTTTTATCTAAATATAAACCTATCTACCTACTACCTATCTACCTATCTACCAATCTACCTATCTACCAATCTACCTATCTACTGATCTAATTTTCTACCTATAAGCCTATCTTTTTATATACTGATCAAAATATCTATGTATCTAATTACAACCTATCTACCTTTCTACCCATCTAGCTATAAACCTATATACATATCTACCTATCTACTTATCTGCCTATCTTTTTATCTTACTATCTTTATATTTTCCTATCTACCAATCTACTGATCTAGCAATCAACCTATGTACCTATCTACATATCTACTTATCTACCTATCTACCTATCTATATATCTACCTATCTACCTATCTACCTTTCTACTTATCTACCTATCTAGCGATCTAGCTAACTACCTTTATATATATATATATATATATATATATATATATATGCCTATCTACCTATATGCCTAGATACCTATCTACCTTTTACATAACTTCCTATCTAAATTTCTACCTATCTTCTTTTTACTTATCTACCTATCTTCCTATATACATATCAACCTATCTACCTATATGCTTATTTTTATATCTTACTATTTACCAATCAACCTATCTACCTATCTACTTATCATCTTTTCAACCTATCAACCTATCTACCAATCTACCAAACTACATATCTGCATTATTACCTATCTAGCTATATTCCAATATACCTATCTACCTATCTACCTATCTACATATCTACTTATGTTCCTATCTAGCTATCAACTTATCTACAAATCTACCTATCTACATTTGTACCTATGTAGCTATCTACATATCTATGTATCTACCTATTTATGTATCTACATATCTATCTATCTTCATATCTACATATATACCAATCTACCTTTCTATTTATTTTACTATCTACCAATCTAACTATCTACCTATCTACCTTCATTTCTATCTACCTATATACATATCTACCTATTTCTATATCAATATATTTATGTTTCTACCTATTTAACTATCTACATTTCTACCTATCTACATATCTAGCTATCTAGCTATCTATGAATCTACATATCTACCTATCTACATATCAAACTATCTACCTATCTACCTATCTACCTATCTATGTTCCCATCTACCCATCTGCCTATCCTTCTATTTGCATATTTACTTATCATGCTATCTACTTATCTACCTATCTTCTTATCTACTTATCTTTCTATATAGATATAAACCTATATACTATCTATGTATCTACCTATCTATCTATAAACGTATCACCCTATCTACCTATTTAAATATCTACATACTTCCATCTACCTATCTACCAAAATACTTATATATTTATCTACTTATCTCCAGATCGTTCTATTTACCTATCTATTTATCTACATATCTACCATTCTAACTATCTGACTATCTACCTATCTGCCTATCTTACTATCTACCAAACTAATTATTTAACTAACAACCTATCGACCAATCTACCTATCTACATTTCTACCTATATAATTAAATACCTAGCTACTTATCTACCTACCTACCAATCTACCTATCTACTTATCTACCTATCTACCTATCTACCTATCTACCTATCTACCTATCTACCTATCTATCTATCTACCTATCTACCTATCTACCTATCTACCTATCTACCTATCTACATATCTACCTATCTACTTATCTACCTATCTACCTATCTACCTATCTTCTTATCTATCTGTCTACCTATCTGCCTATCTACTTATCTATTTATTCATCTATCCACCTATCTACATATCTTCCTAACAACCTCTAAACATATTAACTTATCTACCTATCTAGATATCTACTTATTTATCTTCCTATCTACCTATCTACCAATCTACATTATACATCTCTACCTCTCTACCTATCTATGTATATACCTATCTACAATCTACATATCTACATATCTACCTATAACCCTATCTCCATCTCTATCCATCTTCTTATCTACATATCTTTCTATCTACTAATCTACATATTTACATACCTACCTATCTACCTATCTACTAATCAACATATCTATTTATCTACCTATCTCCTCATCTCTTTATCACTTATCTACCTATCTAGTTATATTATCTATCTACCTATCTACATAACTACTTATTTAATTATCTACCTATCTACTTATCTAGTTATAAGAAGATATTTGTATATCTATTTATCTATTTATCTATCTTTTTGTCTAAATATCTTTCATTCTATATGTCTATCGATCTTTCTACCTATCAATCTATCTGCTATCTAAATATCTATCTATCTGTCTATCTATCAATTTGTCTATTTATCTATATGTCTATTTATTTATTTGTTTATATATCTATCTATCTCTTTGTCTATCTGTCTATTTGTATATATACCTATCTATCTATCTATATGTATATCTATCTTTTGTCAATCTATTTATTTATCTACTTTTCTATATGTTTATCTGTCTATCTGCCTATTTGACTATTTTTCTATATAACTGTCTATTTATCTATCTATCTTTATATCTATCCATCTATCTATCTATACATCTATCTATCTATTTATTAACCTATATATGTATCTTTCTCTTTATCTCTCTATCTATCTATATATCTATCTATCTATATTTTTTTATATATGTCTTTGTGCCTATATATCTATCTATCTATTTGACTCTCTCTATATATATTTTTGTCTATCTGTCTATTAATTTATCTATCTATATGTCAATTTATTTATCTATCTATATTTCCTTATGACTTTTTTGTCTATCTTTTTATATGTTT
>JAREIK010000538.1:432037-563706 GCA_029783825.1 Sapria himalayana | reverse complement strand
TCATCATCATCATCATCTCCTTTTCTTCTTTATCTATCTTATTCTTTTCTTTCTTTTTTTCTTTTTTATTTTTCATCATCTTCTTCTCATTCATCAACATCATCATCTTCTTCTTTTCTTTTTATTCTTCTGATACTAATTTTGCTTCTTCTTCTATTTTTTTATTCTTGTTTTCCTTCTCTTTCAACTTCTAGTTTTTCTTCTTTTTATTCTTCTTCTCCTTCTACTTTTTATTCTTATTCTTCTACTTGTTCTCCTCCTCATTTTTTTTTTCCTACTCCTCCTCATCCAACTTCTTCTACATCTTCTTTTTATTTTTCTTATTATTCTTTTCCTCCTACTCGTCCATCTTCTTCTTCTTCTTTTTCTTCTTCTTCTTCTTCTTCTTCTTCTTCTCTATCTTATGCTTATTCCTCTTCTTCTCCTACTTTTTTTTTCTTCTTATTCTTCTTCTTCTACTTCTTTATCTTCTTTTTATCCTCCTCCTTTTTTTATTTTTCATCTTTTTATTCTTTTTTTTTCTTCTTATTCTTCTTTTCTTCTTTTTCTACTTGTTCTTGTTCTGCATATTGTTTGTCTTTTCTTCTTCTACTAATTATTATTCTTCTTCTTGTTATTCTTTTTTTTCTTATTCCACTTATTATTATTATTCTTCTTCTTATTTTTATTATTATTTTTTTTCTTATCCTCCTCCTCCACATCATTCTTTCATTTTACCTTCTCCTCCTCCTCCACATCATTCTTCTACTACCTTTTCTTCTTCTTTGTCTTATTCTTCTAATACTACTACATCTTCTTCCTCTTATTTTTCTTGTCGTTCATCATTTTCAACTTCTTCCTTTTCTTCATTTTCTTCTTCTTCTTTTTTTTTCTCTTCTTCTTTCTCTTCTTCTTCTTATTCTTCATCATAAACATCTTCTTCTTCTTCTTTGTCTTTGTATTCATCAGTAAATTTTTCTTCTTATACTTCTTTTTCATGTTATTCTTTTTTTTTTCTACTTTTTCTTATACTTTTTTTCTAATTTTTATTCTACTTTTTCTTCTTTTCTTTCTTTCTTCTTCTTTTTTCTTTTTTTTACTTCATCATCATATTCTTCCTCTTCATCTTCCTAATCATTTTTTCTTTCTCTTCTTCTTATTCTTCTTCTTCTTATTCTTATTTTTCTTTTTCTTCTTCATATTCTTTGTCATCTTCTTCTTCCTTTTCATCATCATCATCAATATTTTCATTTTATTCTTTTTTATCAACATCATCATCATCTTTCTCTTTCTTTTCTTATTCTTCTTCTTCCCCTTCTTTTTCTTTTTCTTCTTTTTCTCTTTATTTTTGTTCTTTTTTTTCTTTATTTTTTTCTTCTTTGTCTACTTATTTTTCATCTTCATCATCTTCTTCTTCTCCATTTTTCCCTTTTTTCTTCATCTTTTTCTTACCATCCTTCTCCTCCTACCCTTTCTACTTATTCCTCTTCTTCAACTTTTTTCTTTCCATCATCATCATCTTCTTTTTCTTTTTCATCTTATTCTTATTCTTCATTATCATAATTATCTTCTTCTTCTTCTTCTTGTTTGTCTTCTTCTTCATTATCATCATTATCATTATCTTTTTCTTCTTCTTCTTCATCTTCTTGTTTATCATCATAATATTCTTCATTTTCTTCTACCTCTTCATCTTCCTCTTCTTCTTCTTCTAATTCATCATCTTCTTCTTCTTATTCTTTTTCATCTTCTTTTTCTTTTTCTTCATCTTCTTTAATTTTTTGTCTTTGTTTTTTTATTCATCATCATCGTCGTCTTCTTCTTCTACTTCCTCCTTTTACTATTTAAGTTCTCCTTCATCTTTTTCTCCTCCTCTTTCTTATTCTTCTTTGACTTCTTCAACTTCTTCATGTTGTTCATCTTCATCTTATTCTTCTTCGTTTCTTTTGTCTCCATCTTCATCTTCTTCTAAATCTTCTACTTGATCAAAATTATTTTCATCATATTCTTCTTTTTTTCTTCTTATTTTTTGTGTTTTTATCCTACTTCTTCTTCTTCTTCCTCATCATCATAATCATTATCATCATCATCTTCTTCTTCTTCCACTTTCTCATCTTCTTTCTATTCCTTTTATTCTTCTTCTTTTTCTTCTTCTTCATCTTTCTCTTATGTGTCTTCTTCCTCTTTTTTCTTCTTTGTCATCTTTATCATATTTTTTTTTTTCTTTTTCTTCTTTGTCTTTTTCTTATTTTTATTTGTCTTCTTTTTCTTCTTCTACTTTTTTTTCTTCTTCTTGGGATACATTTTTTCTTCTTCCACTTCTTATTTTTCGTATTATATTTTATTATTATTATTCTTCTTCTTCTTCTTCTTCTTCTTCTTCTTCTTCTTCTTCGTCTCCTACTCTTCCAACTTGTTCTTTTTCTCCTCCTCCTCCTCCTACTTCTACTACTTTTTCTTCTTATTTGTCTTTTTCTGCTACTACTAATTATTCTACTTTTTATTATTCTTCTTCCACTTCATCCTCATGTTAATATCCTTATTTTTCTTTCTTTTCCTCTTCTTCTTTGTCTTCTTCTTCTTAATCATCATCTTATTCTTATTCTTTCTCTTCATCTTCATCTTCTTCTTTTTCTTCTTCTTTCACTTCTTCTTCTTAATTTTTTTCTTTTACTTCTTCTTTTTCATTGTCTTATTATTCTTCTTTTTCTTTTTCATGTTCTTCTCATTTTTCTTCTTCAATTTCATGTTCTTCGTCTTCTTTTTTTTTCTATTTTTAATTTTTCTTCATTTCCTTCTTCTTCTTCTTTTTTTCTCCTCTTCTACGTCATTATCATCATAATCATATTCGTCTTCTTCCTCTTCCTCATTTTCTTTTTTTTGTCTTTGTCTTATTCTTATTCTTCTTATTCTTTTTTTTCTTCTTCCATTTTTTTGTTATTTTCTTCCTTATCATCATCATCTTCTTCATTTAATTCTTCTTAATCAACATCATCAGCACATTTCTCTTTCTTTTCTTCTTCTTCTTCCTCCACTTATTTATCTTCTTATTGTTCTTCATCATTATAATCTTCTTTTTCATTATCTTCTTCTTCTCCATTATCTTCTTTGTCATCTTCTTCTTCTACATATTCCTATTCTTCAACTTGTGCTTCTTCTTTTTAAGCTTCTTCTCTGTCTACTTATTTGTCTTTTTCTTTGTCAACATATTTGTCTTCTTCTTCATCTACTACTTTGTCTTATTATTATTCTTATTCAACTTTTAGTACTAATTCCCTCCTTCTACTACTTCTTATATTGAATCTTTCTTTTTTTTTCTACTTCTTCTCATTTTCTCTTTATCCATCTACTTATTCATTTTCTCCTACTTATCATCTCTCTTCTTTTTCTACTTTTTCTTCTCTTCCTCCTACGTCTTCTTGTTTTCCTTCTCCTCCTCCGACTACTCTACTACTTCTTCTTTTCTCCCACTTCTTCTTCTTATTTTTTTATCCCTCTTCTTTTTCTTATTCTTCTTGTTTTATTCTTCTTCTTATTTTCATTCTCCTCCTCCTTTTTGTACATCATCCTTTTTTTCATCATCTTCACCATCATCAGCTTTTTATTATTCATATTTTTATTATTCTTCTTCTCATCCTCCCCTTTCCACTTATTCCTCTTCTTCATCTTCTTCTTTTTCATCAACATCATCAGCTTTTTCTTTTTCATCTTATTCTTCTTCTTTATTATCATCTTCAGCTTCTTCTTCTTATTCTTGCTTGTCTTCATCATCATCATCATCATCTTCTTCTTCTTCTTATTCACAATAATTATCATCATCTTCATCTTTTTATTCTCCTCTTCCTCCTCCTTAATCTTTATTTGAATGTTCTTTTATTCTTCTTACTCTTCCTCTCCTCCTCCTACTCTTATTCTTCTTCTTCTTTTTCTTCTTCATCTTATTATTCTTCTACTCCTTCTACTACTTATTCTTTTTTTAATTTTTTTCTCTTCCTCTTCCAATTCCTCCTCCTCCAAGTTCTTTACTTCTTCTTCTTCTTTTTCTTTCACTTCTTCTTCTTTTCCTTTTTGTTGTTATTCTTCTTTTTATTCTTCTTCTTTTTCTTTTTTATCTTTTTCATCTTCTTTTGCTTTTACTTCTTGTTCTTATTCTTTTTCATCATCATCTTCTTCTTTTATTCTCCATCCTTTTCCTATTCTTCTTCATTTTCTTGTTCTTCTTCTTTTTCTTGTTCTTATTCTTCTTCTTTCTTTTCTTCTCCGTATTATTTTCTTCATCTTCTATTTTTTTATTTTTCTTATACTTTTTCTTAATCTTTTTCTTCTTCTTCTTTACTTCTCTATCCACTTCTCCTTTTTTTTCTTTTATACTTTTTATTGTTTTTCTTCTACTTTCTCTTCATCTTCTTCTTCTACTTCTAATTTTTCATACTCTTATAATTTATTATTTTAGTTCTTCTTCTTTTTATTATTCTTTTTCATCTTCATCTTATTCATCCTCATCTTCTGCTTCTAGCACTTCATTTCCTTTACTCCTCTTCCTCTTCTTATGCGTATTTTTCTTCTACTCCTTATCGTTCCTTTTCTTCTAGTATTTTTTCCTCTTCTTTCTCTACTCATTCTTCTTCATCTTCTATATCTTATCATTTTTTTCTTATTGATCGTCATCATCATCTTTTTCTTCTTCTACTTCTTCTCCTTATTCTTCTTAACTTCTTCTACTTTTTTGTCTTCTTTATCTTCTTCTACTTCTACTTCTATTTCTCCTTATTTTTGCTTCATTTTTTTTTCTTCTACTTTTTTTTCTTCTTATTCTCTTTCTCCTTCTTATTATTTTTCTATTTCTCCTCCATCATCATCATCATCATAATCATCATTTTCTATTTCTCCTCCTCCTCCTCCTCCTACTCCTTCAACATATCTTTCATGTTCTCCTTCTCTTCCATCTTCTCTTTATTCTTCTACTTCTTTTTCTTATTATTATTATTATTCTTCTTCTTCTTCTTCTTCTTCTTCTTCTTTCTTTTCCTCCTCTTCCATTCTCTTCTTCTTCTTCTTCTTCTTCTTCTTCCTCTTCTTCTTCCTCTTCCTCTTCTTCTTCTTCCTCTTCCTCTTCTTCTTCTTCTTCTTCTTCTTCTTCTTCTTCTTCTTCTTCTTTTCCTTCTTCTTTTTCTTCTTTCTCTTTTTATTTGTACACTTTTTATTTTTCTTTTCCTTTTTATTTTTCTTTTCCTTTTTATTTTTTTTCTTTTCTTCTATATATTTTCTTATTCTTATACTTATTCTTTATATTCTTCTTGTTATTCCTCTATTCTTCTTCATCATAATCTTCTTCCTCATAATCTTGTTCCTCATATTCTTCTTCTCAATCTTTTTTTTGTTTCTTCCTCTTCATTTTTATCATTTATTCTTCTTCTTATTCTTCTTATTTTTCTTATTACTTTTATTCTTTTTATTCTTTTTCTTATTCTTCTTTTGTTTCTTCTTATTCTTCTACTTTTCCTCCTACTCCTCTTCCTCCTCCCTCTTCTTGTTCTCTTTTGCCTTCTTCAACTTCTTTTAGTACTACTAATTCTTCTTCTTCTCCTCCTCTTCCTTCTTCTTCTTCTTCTTCTTCTTCTTCTTCTTCTTCTTGTTCCTCTTCATCTCTTCTTCATGTTCTTCTTTCTCTTTCTCATTTCTTTCTTTTCCTTATTATTATTATTATTATTCTTCTTCTTCTTCTTTATCATTTTTCTCTTTTTATCCTTAATCTTCACATATTCTTTTTCCTCTTGTTCTTTTTCTTCTTTGTCTTTTTCTTCTATTACTACTTCTAATTCTTCTTATAATTCTTCATCTTCTTCCACTTCTTCCTATTCTTCATCTTTATCTTCTTTTTCTTTTTTCTTCTTCTTCATCTTCATCTTCTGCTTCATCATTTTTATCTTCTTATTACTCATCTTCATTTCATTTTTATTCTTTTATATCTTCTTGTTATTTTTCTTCTTCTACTATATTTTCTACTACTTTTATTTCTTTTAATTTTTCTTCTTCTCCATCTTCATCTCTCCTCCACCTCTTCCTCCTTTTTTAATTCTTCATTTCCTTCTTCTTCTTCTTATTTTACTTCTTCTTCTACCTATTATTTTTGTTCTTCCAGTTCATCATCATCTTCTTCTTTTTCTACTTTTTTTATTCATTTTTTTATTGTCATACTTCTTCATCATCATCTTCTTCTTCTACTCCTAATTTTTTTTCTTCTTCTTCTTCTTCTTTTTGTTCTACTTTTTCTTAATATTCTATTTATTCTCCTACTTCTTTGTTTCTTATTTTTCTTATTTTTCTTCTTCTTATTCTTCTACTTCTCTTGTTACTTCTTTTTCTTTATTTTTTTCTTCTTTTTCTTATTTTTATTCTTCTTTTTCTTCTTTTTCTCTTCCTCCTCCTTCGTCTTCTTCTTCTCCTTCAGCTTCATCTACTTCTTCTACTTCTTCTTTTTTTTTCTACTTATTCTCCTTCTTGTTCATCTTATTCTTATTCTTATTCTTCATCTTATCATTATTATTCTTCTTTTTCTTCTAATTCTTATACTTCACCTAGACTTCCTGCTCTTGATTCTTCTTCTTTATATTCTTCTTCACCTTCATCTTTTTCTTATTCTTATTCTTCTTATCTTTCTTCATCTTCTACTACTACTACTACTTACTTCTTCTTCTTGTCTTACTTCACCTTCTTCTTCTTGTCCTTCTAATTCATCTTCTTTTTATTCTTTTTATTCTTCTTATTATTATTCTTCATCTTCTTTATTTTTTTTTCTTCTTTCTCTTCCTCACCTTCTTCCTCTTCATCTGATCATTTTTATTCCTATTATTCTTCTTCTTGTTCTTCTTGTTGTTCTTCCTCTTCTTTGCCTTCTTCTTCTTCTTCCACTTCCTCATTATTTTAATCTTATTTGTTTTATATTTTTTCTTCATTTTCTTTGTGTTTCTATTCTTTTTTTTATTTATATTCTTTTTCATCATCTTCTTCCTCTTCATCTTCTTCTTAATCTTCTCCATCTTCTTCTTCTTCCACATCTCTATCTTCTTCTTCATATTATGCTTCTTATTCTTCTTCTTCATCTTCTTCTTCATCATATTCAATTTCTTTTTCATCTTCTTCTTCTTCATCTTTTTCCTCCTCTTCTATGTCATCATCATCATCATTATATTCTTTTTCTTTCTCTTCCTCATCTTCTTTTTTTTTCTCGTCCTCTTCTTCTTTTTAATATTATACTTTTTATTTTTCTTCTTCCTCTTCTTTGTCTTTTTCTTCCTCTTCATAATCATCATCTTCATTTTATTCTTCTTATTCAACATCATAATCATATTTCTCTTCCTTTTTTTCTTTTTGTACCACTTCTTTGTCTTCTTTTTATTGTTCTTCATCATTATTATCATCTTCTTCATCATCTTCTTTGTCTTCTTTTTCTTCTTTTTTTTTTTTATTTTTTTACTTCTTCATATTCTTTAACTTGTTCTTCTTTTTTGTCTTCTTATGTGTCTACTTATTTAACTTCTTCTTCATCTGCTTCATCTTATTATTATTCTTTTTCTTCTTTTACTACTACTTCTTCTTCTATTACTACTTATTATAATACTTCTTTTTTTTCTTCTTCTTCTTTTAATCCATCTATATATTCTTTTTCTATTGCACCATGTCTCTTATCATCATCATCATCTTCATTCTTCTTCTTCTTCTTCTTCTTCTTCTACTTCTCATTCTTCTCCTTATCCACATAATTTTTCTTCTTCTCCTACTTTTCATCTCTCTTCTTCTTCTTCTCTAGCTTCTTCTTGGTTTCCTTCTCCTCCTCCTACTTATTATTATTATTATTCTTCTTCTTCTTGTCCTCCTCCTCCTCCTCCACATCCGCCTTTTTCTTCTTATTTTTCTTATTTTCTTTTCTTATTCTTCTTCTTCTTCATATTTTGCTTCTCCTCCTCCTCCTACTCCTCCTTTTTCTAGTTATTCCTATTCTTCATATTCTTTATCATCATCATCATCTTTTTTTTTCATCATCTTTTTTATCCTTTGCTACTCCCTTCTCCTCCTCCTCTTTCTACATATTCTTCTTCTTCATTTTCTTCTTTTTCTTCATAATTTTTTTTTCTTTTTTTTCTTTAGCTTCTACTTCTTCTTTTTCTTTAGCTTCTACTTCTTCTTTTTCTTCATCATCATCATCTTCTTCTTCTTCTTCTTCTTTGTGTTATACTTCTACTACTACTTTTTCTTCTTCTATTTCTTCTTGTTCTTCATCTTCTACTTCTACTACTATACTTCTTATTCTTCTTCTCTTTCTTCTTTTTTTCCCCTTCTTTCTCATTATCATTATATTCTATTTTTTTCTTCCCCATGTCTTCATCATCATCTTCTTATTCTTTTTCATTTTTTTATGTTCATCTTCATCTTTTTCTTTTTTTTGTTCCTCTGCTTCTTCTTCTTCATATTTTTCTTTTACTTCTTATTTTTCAAGTTCTTCTTCTTTTTTTACTTATACTTTTTCTTTTTATTTTTTTCCTTCTTCTTCTTCTTCTACTTTTTCTTTTTCTTCTTTTTCTTCTTTTTCTTCTTTTCCTACTCTTCTTCATCTTTTTCCTCCTCTTCTATGTCATCATTATCATCATTATATTCTTTTTCTTTCTCTTCCTCATCTTCTTTTTCTTTCTCGTCCTCTTCTTCTTTTTAATATTATACTTTTTATTTTTCTTCTTCCTATTCTTTGTCTTTTTCTTCCTCTTCATAATCATCATCTTCATTTTATTCTTCTTATTCAACATCATAATCATATTTCTCTTCCTTTTTTTCTTTTTCTACCACTTCTTTGTCTTCTTTTTATTGTTTTTTATCATTATTATCATCTTCTTCATCATCTTCTTTGTCTTCTTTGTCTTCTTTTTATTCTTCTTCTTTTTTTTATTCTTTTACTTCTTCATATTCTTTAACTTGTTCTGCTTCTTTTTCTTCTTCTTTGTCTACTTATTTAACTTTTTCTTCATCTGCTTCATCTTATTATTATTCTTTTTCTTCTTTTACCACTTCTTCTTCTTCTATTACTACTTATTATAATACTTCTTTTTTTTGTTCTTCTTTTAATCCATCTATATATTCTTTTTCTCATACACCATGTCTCTCATCTTCATCATCATCCTCTTCTTCTTCTTATTGTTTTTTATATTCTTTTTTTGTTATTCTTCTTTTTTATTTCTCTTCATTTTCTTCTTCTTCATCTTATTCTTTCTCTTCATTTACTTCTACTACTTCTTATATTTTCTTACACTCTTTTTTATTTTTTTCTTCGTCACCTTTTTCTTCTTTATCTAATTCCTTTTTTTCTTCTTCTTCTTTATCTTCCTCTTTTTTTTCTTCTTCTTCTTTTTCTTTTTTCTTCCATTTCTTTTTTCATCTTACTCTACATATTCTCATTTTTCTTCTACTTCTTTATATTCTTCTTCTTCTTCAACTTATTCTTCTTGTTCTACTTATTCCACATCTTATTTTCTTTTTATTCTTCTTCTTCTTCTATATCTTATCATTTTTCTTTTTATTCAACTACATCATCATCATCATCATTGGCATCATCTTCATCATCATTATCATCATCATCTTTTTCACCTAGTTCTTAATCATCATCTTCTTCTTCTTCGACTTTTATTTCTCCTTATTTTTCTTCATTTTTTTAATCATCATCTTTTTCTTCTTCATCTCCTTCTTCTCTTTCTTCTCCTTCTTCTCCTTCTTCTCCTTATACTTCTTCTTCTCCTCCTTCATCTTCTTCTCTATGTTCTCCGCCTCTTCTTTCTTATCCTCATTCTTGTATATCTTTTTCTTCTTCTTCTTTTTTATTATTCTTCTTCTTCGTTTTCTTCTTCTTCTTCTTGCTTTTTTTTTCTTCTTTTTATTTTTCTTCTTCTTTTTATTTTTCTTCTTCTTCTCCTTCTTGTTTTTCTTCTTTTTCATTTTATATTTTTTTTCTTCTTCTAATTTTTCTTCTTATTCTACTTCTTATTCTTCTTCATATCCTTTTACTTCTTCCACTTCTTATTCTTCTCCTTATTCTTTTTGTTATTTCTCCTCTTATTTTTACTCATTTTTTTCTTATTTGCCTTTTTCTTCTTTTTCTTTCCTTTTTTTTCTTCTTTTTCTTTTCTTTTTTTTCTTCTCTTCTTCTTACTATTCTTGTTCTTCTACTTCTTCATCTTTTTCTTGTTCATCCTTTTTCCTTCTTCTACTTAATCTTCTTCATCATATTCTTCTTCTTCCTCTTCATCTTCTTTGTAATTGTCATCTTTTTCATCTTATATATTTTTTCTTATTCTTATTATTCTTTTTAATCTTTTTTTTCTTCTTCTTTTGTTTCTTCTTCTTTTTCTTCTTAGTCTTTATCATCACTAATGTCTTCTTATTCTTCTTCTTGTTCTTCATCATCTTCTTCTCCTTCTTCCTCCCCTTCTTTTTCTTGTTCTAATTCTTATTCTTCTTTTTCCTCTTCCTAAACTTTTTTACTATTCATCTTTTTCTTCATATTCTACTTCTTCTTCTTTTTGTTCTTCTTACCATTCTTTGTTTTCTTATTCTTCCTCTTCCTCATCATCTTCTTCTTCTTATTATTCCTCTTTCTTCTATTCTTTCTCTTCATTTATTATAATTATTATTATTCTTTTTCTTCTTCTTCATCTTCTGCTTCTTTGTATTGTTCCTCTTTTTCACCTTTGAGTTCATCATCTTTTCTTCTAGTTGTTCTTTTTCTTCTTTCACCTTTTCTTCTAGGACTACTAATACTATAACTATTCTTACGACTACTACTTGTTCTTCTTCTTCCACTTCTTCCTATTCTTCACCTTCTTTTTCTTTTTTTTTTCTTCTTCTTCTAGTTGTTATTCTTCTACTACTTTTTTCTACTACATATGTTTCTTCCTATTCTTCTTCTTCTCCTTCTTGTTACTCCCCGCCTCCTCCTCCTCCTCTTTTTTTTTCTTCTTTTCATTCTTTTTCTTCTTTTCTAATACTTCTTTTTATTTTACTTCTTCCTCTTCTTCTTCTACTTCCTCTTCATCTACTTTTTTTTCTTCTTCTTCATTATCTTCTTCTTCATTTTGTTCTTCTCTTTTTCTTCTTCTTCACCTTCTTTTTCTTTTTCTTCTTCTTTTTCTTTTTCTTCTTCTTTTTCTTTTTCTTATTCTTTTTCTTCTTCTTTTACTTCTTCTTTTTCTTTTTTTCATTATATTCTTTTTATTCTTCTTTTTTTTGTTTTTTCTTTTTGTTTTTTTTTCTTATTCTTCTTCTTCTTTTCCTCCTCCTCTTCTTCTTCCTCTTTCGTCTACTTCTTCTCATTTAACATCAACACCTTCTTCTACTTTTTCTAGTATTTTTTATTATTCTTCTGCTTCTTTTCATTCTTCATCTTTTTCTTATTATTCTTATTCATCTTCTTCATCTTCTTCTACTTATTTTTCTTTTCATCCACATCTTCATCTTCTTCTACTTATTTTTCTTTTCATCCACATCTTCATCATGTTTCTTCTTCTTTTTATTCTTCTTCACCTTCACCTTCAACAACATCATCATCATCATCATCTTCTTCTTCTTCTTCTTCATGTCCTTCTTCTTCTTCTTCCTGTCCTTCTCTTCTTCTTCTTCTTCTTCTTGTCCTTCTTATTATTATTCTTCATTTTCTTTTCTTCTACTTATTCATCATCTTGTTTGATTTCTTCTTCTTCTTATTATTCTTTCACTACTTCCCTCTTCCTCATCTTCTTCCTTTTATTCTTCTCCTTCTTATTCCTATTCATCTTCATCTTCATCTTCTTCTAATTCTTGTTTTTCTTCCTCTTCTTTATCTTCTTCTTCTTCCACTTCCTCATCATCTTAATCTTATTATTATTATTATTATTCTTCCTTTTATTTGTGTTTCTATTCATCTTCTAATTCTTCTTCTTCCTCATATTCTTATGCTTCTTCTTATTCTTTTGCATATTCTTTTTATTCCACATCTTCATCTTCTTCTTCTTCTTTATCTTCATATTCTTCTTTTACTTATTTATTTTCTTCGTATTATTATTATTATTCTTCTTCTTCTAATTTTTCACCTACAGCTATTTTTCTTCCTTTTCTTTTTATTCTTCATTTTTATCTTCTTCTTCTTCATATTCTATTTCTTCTTCTACTTCATCATCATTATCATCATCTTTTTTTTTCTTCCTCTTCTTATTTATCTTCTTTTTTTTTCTTCATCTTCTTTTTGTGCTAATGATTCGCCTTCTTCTTTTTGTGCTTCAATACTTCTTCTTCTTATTCTTTTTTTTCTTGTTCTTGTTCTTCATCTTCTTAATCTTCTTTTTTTTCTTCTTCTTTTTAATCTTCTTCTCTTCGTCTTTTTTTCTTTTTCTTCTTTTTCTCCATCTTCTTCTTTTTGTTATTTTTATTTTTTTTCTTCTTTTTCTTCATGTTCTTATTATTCTTTTTCTTCAACTTATTTTTCTTCCTCTTCCTCTTCCTCCCATATTTTTCTACTTCTTCTTCTTCCTCGTCTTCCTCCTCCTATTATTCCACCTAGTCTATTACTGCTATTACTTCTTCTTCTTCCTTCTCTTATTATTATTATTCTTCTTCTTCTTCTCTTCTTCCACCTTCTTCTACTTCTACTTTTTCTTCTAGTTCTTCTTATTCTTATTCTTCTCCTACTTCATCCTCTTCTTCTTATCATTCTTTTTTATCTTCCTCCTCTTCTTCTTTGTTTATTTCTTATTCATCTTATTTATCTTATTTATCTTCTTCCCATTTTTTTCTTTATCATTTTTTTCTTCTTCCTTTTCTTTATCTTTACCTTTTTTTTTCTTCTTTCGCTTCTTCCTATTCTACTTTTTATTCTCCATCTTCATTTTCTTTTTCTTCTTCTCTTCTTCATCTTACTCTTCTTATTCTTCTTCTACCGCTTCTTCTTCTTATTTTTCATCTACTTATTGTTATTATTCCTCTTCTTCGAATTCTTTATTTTCTTCTTATTATTCTTATTTCTCTTCCTCTTCTTCTTCTTTTTAATCATATTCATCATCATCATAATTATCATTTTTTCTTCTTCTACTTATTCTTCTTTTCCATCATCTTCTTCTTGTTCTTATTCTTATTTTTATTCTTTTCATCATCATCATCTTCTTCTTTTTTGTATTATTATTCTTCTTCTTACACTTCTTATACTTCTTCATTTTCTTTTTCTTCTTCTTGTCTTTTTTTTTCTTTTTCCTATTATTGTTTTTTTTCTACTTCTTTTTATTCTTTATCTTTTCCTCTACTTCTACTCCTTCTTCTATTCCATCTTCTTCTTCTTCTTCTAATTCTTCATTATCTTCTTCTTCTTTTTCATCATCATCTTCTTCTCTTTCTTTTTAATCAGCTTTTTTTCATATTTTTTTCTTCTAGATCTTTTTCTTATTATTATTATTATTATTATTCTTCTTCTTCTTCTTTTTCTTCTTCTCCTAGTACTACTTCTTCTTATTATTCTTATTCTACTTAAGCTATTTTTTTTCTTTTTCTTCTCCTCCTCCTCCTCCTTCTACTTCAATTTTTTTTACTTCTTCTTCTTCTTCTTCCTCCAATTCTTCATCATCATCGTCTTCTTCTTATTCTTCATTTTCTTCCTATTATTCTTTTTTTTCTATTTCCTATTTTTCAACTTCTTCTTTTTTATCCTTTTTCTTCTTCTTCTTTTTATTTTATTATTTTTCTTCTTTTTCTACTACTACTTCTTATTCTTATTCTTATTCTTATTCTACTTATCAGTTTTTTTTTCTTATTTTTCTTCTCCGCCTCTTTCTTCTACAAATTTTTTTTATTTCATTTTCTTATTCTTTTTTATCATATATTTCATCTTCTTCTTCTTTTTCATTTTTTTATTACACTTCTTATTCTTAATCTACTTATTATTATTATTATTATTCTTCTTCTTCTTATTCTACTTATTTTTTCCTTCTTATTCTTCTTTCTCCAATTATTCATCATCAGCATCTTCTTCTTATTTTTCTTTTTCTTCCTATTATTCTTCTTTCTACTTTCTCTTTTTCTTATTCTTCCATATCTTTAGCTTGCTCTTCAGCTTCGTCTTCTTGTACTTCTAGTTATTATTATTTTTTATTATTCTTCTTTCTATTCTTGTTCTTTTTATTTTTATTTTTATTTTTCTTTTTCTTCTTTGACTCCTTATTTTTCTTTTTTTTCTTCCTCATTTTCTTCTTATTCTTCTTCTTATACCTCTTTTTCTTCTTCTTCATCTTTTTCTAGTTCCTAATCTTCTTTTTCTTCTTCTTCATCTTCTTTTTCGTGTCTTCTCATTCTTTTTCTTATTCCTATTCCTCATAGTTTCATCTTCCGCTTTTTTTTTCTTCTTCTTATATGCTTCTTCTTTCTTTACTTCATCATTATCTTCTTTTTTTCCTTCTTCTTTAAACTCTTCTTATTATTCTTCATCATTATCTTCTTCTTCTTCTTCATTTTTTTCACCATTTTCTTCTTATTCTTCTTATTCTACTTCTTCCTCTTCTTTGTCTTCGACTTCATCATCTTCTTCTTCTTTTTCTTCATTTCTTCTTTGTCATCATCATCATTTTCTTCTTCTTCTTATTATTCTTCTTCTCCGTCTTCTTGTTCTTTGTATTATTCTTTGCTTTCTTTTTGTTCTTTTTCTTCTTTTTCTTGTTCTTCTTCTTCTCATCAATCTCTCTCCTCATCCTCTTCATTTTCTTTGCTTCTCCTTCTTTTTCTTTTTATCCTTCTTTTTCTTCTTATCCTTCTCTTCCTCCTCCTTTTTCTACTTCTTTTCCTTTTTGTTTTTCAACTTCTTTTCTTTTTTGTTTTTTTATTCTTCTTTATGCTTCTCCTTCTTCTTCGTCTTCTTCTTCTTCGTCTTCTTCTTCGTCTTCTTCTTCTTCTTCTTCTTCATCATCTATCATCTTCTTCTTCTTCTTCGTCGTCTTCTTCTTCTTCTTATTATTCGTCTTCTTCTTCTTCATCTTCGTCTTCTTCTTCTTCATCTTCGTCTTCTTCTTCATCTTCTTCTTCATCTTTTTCTTCTTCTTCTTCTTCTTCTTCTTCGTCTTCTTCATCTCTTCTTCATCATCTTCTTCTTCGTCTTCTTCTTCTTCTTCTTCTTCTTCATCTTCTTCGTTTTCTTCTTCTTCTTCATCTTCTTCGTTTTCTTCTTCTTCTTCATCTTCTTCATCTTCATCTTCTTCATCATTTCTTCTTCATCTTCTTCATCTTCGTCTTCATCTTCTTCATCTTCTTCTTCTTCGTCTTCTTCATCTTCGACTTCTTTGTCTTCATCATAATCATCTTCATCTTCTTCTTCATCTTCTTCGTCTTCTCCTCCTCCTCCTCCTCCTCTTCCTCCTTCTTCTTCTCCTCCTACCTCATATAAGCTATCATATTCTTGTAGTGACTGCATTTTTCCCCTAGCACCCCTATCTCGTCACTCCCAGTTACAACATCAAATTCATCCCAAATAATTAAATTTTTTTCTTTTGTTTGGCTCAGACATTATTGTAGATGATTCAATCCCAATTTCTTCTAATTCATCCATATCATCCATATTTGACATTTCATCTGTATTTGACATTTTTGGTATCTAGCAAATAAAAAGAATTCCAATCAAATTAATAAGTAAAAAAAAAGTGGTAAAAATAATAAATTACACACACATGCACGAACACATCCTCCTTTAAAAATTAAGAGAGAGTATCATTGAAAAGGTGAGTAGATTATTTATGAACTAAAAATTATTTCATTAAAAAGTTACCATAACTAATATAATAAATTAGTTGAGTTCTTCACTGCTTAACCAAGAAAATTATAAGAAAAAATAAAAATAAAACCAACATCAAACTAAAATCTATTATAGAAATCATCACAATTTAAGAGTATCAAACAAAACCAACAACACAGAAATTACAAAAATTAAAAAAAGGATTTACTGCAAAAAAAAGTATGAGATTAGAATGATTAACCAATAATATCTAAAATTCTGATATCATTTAATATCTAATAGTTTGCTTCACATATTAATGTTTGCTATGGAAAAGGAAGCAAATATTTAAGAGCAATGAAAAATTGAGAAACCTACCAATATATTGTACTTCTTCTTATTTGGGTGGCAATTGGCAAAAGTTTCTAGTAATTTTCTGTAAAACACAAGTGAATTTGACACTTACAGCATGAGAAATAATAGAAGGGTATCATTTTATCAAGTAACTTTCCATAGAGCCTCACTGTAAAATTATAAAGTGTGTTACAAACTTACATCCACATAATAGAATAAATGAAAATGGGTGTCAAAATGTAGTGCGGGGCTATATCATTGTAAGTGCAATATTTAAAAGAATCTAGATAATATTTGAAAGCAAAGTAGCAAACTAATCTAGATAGACAGAACAATCAGTAAACATGATGACCATCGTAACAAAACATAACAAAACTCTGTTTAAGTGTCATTTATTGTCCATTTAATGTATGACCATCGTACATTTACACCACTTTCATTGAAAATGCTTTTTCCGTATAATTATACACCTCTTGGAAGAGCAGAATGAACAAAAAAGAAAATAAAAAAAATGAGAAATAAATCAAAAACCAGAATCATCCAGCTTCTGTACTTGATTGGAAACTCAAACTAGAGAACCTACTTCGTAAATTTCTAACCAGAGAACACTTACACCCACTGGCCACTAGTAGCTATCAACAGACAACACGCTATCTGGCCCCCCATTTGAGAAGGATTTAAAGGAGTATTTTTTCATGATTTTTTTCTACATATGAGTGCTTGAGGAGGACATGTTTATGTTCATGCAGCAATACAAGAAAATATTGATTTAGCTAGGGATCAATCCATATATAAATTGTGAGGGGATTAGCTAGGGAATAGCAAGAGATTTATGATTTTTCTTTGAAATAAAAAAATTACAACGGATTAGCGACGGAAAATTTTTTGTAAATTTTGCTCAAGAAAAGTGGGGGATTTAGCTACGGATTTAGTGAGGGATTATGATTAGTAACGGAAAGTTTTCATAAATTCCACTCAAGATAAGGGGGGGATTTCTGCGATGGATTTAGCGATGAATTATCAATAGAAAATTTTTATAAATTCCACTGAAAAGAAACGAGGAATTTAGCGAGGGATTTAACGACAGAATATCCCTAGCTAATAAAAACCTGAACTTAGCGATGGATTTAGCAATGGATTTTCCCTAGCAAATAAAGTTTGTAATTTAGCTATGGATTTGGCAACCGAATATCTCTAGCTAATAAAATCCATAAATTAGCGACGGATTTAGCAACAAAATTTTCCTAGCAAATAAAATCCTTAATTTAGTGATGAATTTATAAATGGAATTTTCATAGCAAATAAAATAATTAATTTAGTGACGGAGTTTCCCTAGCAAATAAAATCATTAATTTAGCGATGGATTTAGCGACGAAATTTCCCTAGCTAATAAAATTTGTAATTTAGCGACAGATTTAGCGACGTGATTTCTCTAGCTAATAAAATCTATAAAATAGCGATGAATTTTCCATAGCTAATAAAATCTATAATTTAGCTATGGATTTAGCGATGAAATTTCCCTAGCCAATATTTAATTATTTAATTTTTTTAATTTATTATTAGTTTTAATATTTTATTTAATTTTATTTATTAAATATATGTTAATAGTATATAGATGAGCAATCCTTGAAAGATACATTCTCCTCGTAAAATCATAAAAAAATTATATTATAAATAATTAATTTAAAATATATGAAAATAAAAAAAATTATATATATAAGGACTAAAATAACTATTTTTATGATGTATTAATTATTTAAAAAATTATACAAACAATTTTTCTAATATTTTAAATTAAGAAACTTAAAAAATATTATTAAAATAACATTAAATAATAAATTCAATAAGTATAATAATTTTTTTCGATATTTCAAAATTTAAATTAAAATATATTAAAATTTCTACTAATATCAATATAAATAATTCATTATCTGATAAAATATAAAATATTTTCAAAAAAAATATGAATTGACGAATAAACTAGTAAAAATTAATATTATTATAACTAAAAAAAATTTATGATTATAGAAAACTTTTAAAAAAATAAATAATACAAATTTTGAAAATCTTGAAATATAATAAAAATATAATAATTTTAATAAAGTTAAAAGAAAATAAATTAATATTTATAAATAAATACATAGATGTTTGCTCATACTAAAATTTATAATAATTAAACATTGAGTAATATTTTTACTATTAGCTTTTAATATTAAGTTTTTATTAAAATAATAAATATAACTTTTTTTAATTATTTTCTCATTTAAGTAATTTTTTGAATTTTAAAAATTATTAATGATATCAAATATTATAAAATTTTATGCCTTTAAAATTATTTCATATTATCTTCGTAAAAATTATTATGAATTCTTAAAAATTTATAACCATAAAATATAAATTTTTATATATTTTTTACAATGAATAGTATTTTATAACTCTTAGGCGAGTGGCTAGAAGACAAATTGTTTTTTTGTTTATGTCTTATTATATGAAGTTTTTAATTTTGTACCTATTTGATATTTTTTTATAAGGCTTGACATATTTTTTTAATTGTTTATATATTTATTGTTTAATTAATATTATAATAAAAAATTGTAGGGTGTTTATTTTTTATGTGTACCTTGCTACACACACATTAATTTTGGTGAAAAAAATTTGATAGCAAATAAAATTAATGAGTCTTTTTGATTATATATATATATATTGTTTATTTAATGTTTTAATAATTAAAAATATTAATAATTTGCTAATATATACATTCACTTGTCGAGACGCAATAATCTCTAACAAGTGAAGTGAACCTCTGCATTCAGCCATCTATCTTTCGACACCAATGCATCAACATATAATCGAGGTTTAAGTTTTAATTTGTTATTTGATTTGAGGTACATTTTATACATTTATTTTTCATCAACATATAATCAAAGATTAAGCTTATGCGTATTGATTCTGTTATTTATTATTTGTGAGATTCTTCTCCTTTATTCACCGTGGTTTGCTTGGATTGCATATATGTATACTTAATCATATACACACTTCATGAATTTGTGATATAATGCATTGTCATTGTGTAGATTTTGATGGTGCACAATATGTATGCCGAATTAATAACTACTTCAATATACATAATTATATACTGTATACAAAAATAGTATAAATAAATATAAGTGTATTTTATATAAGTGTGTTTAAACATAACTATATCTATACAATTATAAAAATAGTATACATAAACTATTTAAACATAACTATATCTGTATAACTATAGAAACAGTATACATAAACTTTTACTATACTTTATAAGTAATATATAAGAATTGTAAAAACCTTATGATTAAAAATGGAAAAACATCTAATATTGGAATTTAAAGTATTTTAAATCCTATGAAATTTAACTAATCAAACTAAGCACATCACTGCCCTTGAATGAGAGTACCCTAGGATCATGATAATAAACCCTCGTGCAATGTCATCCTTAAATTATTCTGAGTCATTATAAACTCATAATGTACTCATATCAAACAATTACTTCTCAATGTTGTCCGAGCCACTTGTATTTATTGTATGATCAATAATTGAGAAGTTAATTCGTCCAGCCATTTATATTGCACCATAAAAAAAGATTTATTATGATTCCTACGGCTAGAATGATTTATATTCATTTCATGCTAGCTTGATAGCCACAGGAGGGATGACTTTTCATAAGTCATATGAGGGTTGATTATATTCATACTAGCACCATAATTTGATTACGTTTCTAATTTGAACCAAAGAAAAGAGATTATAAATTTAATTTGAAAAATAGATTTAGTCACTTACATGATTTATATGCCATATGATCATTTTTTAATATATTATATCTTAAATTTTTAATATTTCTAAATTGTTTGTAGGAATGCAAGTCGACAGGTTAAAAGCCAACCTAAACCCAAGCTAAATCCAACACATCAACTTGCATTATGTTCAAATCCCTTGTAAGGGACTAAGTATAGAACTATTCATCATTTATAATGAAAATGATAAATCAAGGTTTTATTATAGTTTTGGATGGCACAACAAAGAAGCCTGAACAAAGAGACCTTGCTTATGATGTCCCATAAAGATATTTTGTAAGTTTTCGAGTTGATCACATAGCAAATAAAAAAATATCAAAAATAAATTAGTGATCAAGAATAATTATTAGTCTTGCAAAGGAGCCAAAAAAATCCAAATTATTGAGAGAGAAAAGAACATGAAAATAGAGTAGGCTTATAGCTTTTAAGTAGCAATTACATGCACAACAAGAAATCCAAATAATTCTAATCTTCAAATAGAAAAAAAATTAGGCTTGCATCTCTTAAATAACAAAACAAAATAACAAAAATAATTTAATATTATTCATTGATACCACTAAAAGATAGTAATATTGCTCTAAGAAGTAATTTTTTAAAATAGTTCAATTTCAGAATTTTATTAAATAGATTTTCTTGACAATGAAAGTACTATTCTTTTTATTTTGTTGCTTCCAAAAACAACACTAACTTTTATCTAACTTGGCAAAAAAAAATGGAATTCTTCCACAACACTAATAATAATAATAATACTTAATTTTTTCATCCTTAATCTATATATATATACACACACACATATATATAACGTATAATTATGTTATGAAATCTAAAATAAAAAATATCTATGATTTGGATAATATTTTAGTACCTAAATTCGGATACTCATAATTATTCCAATATAATTAAAAAAAACATTATGCATAAACTCGTTTATGCTTACTCAGTATGCAAAAACGAGTTTATGCATATGTTTATGCATACAGAGTATGCATAAATTCCATATGCATATGTTTTTGTTTATGAAAAAATGAGTTTCTGCGTAAACTCATATGCATACTTGAGTATATGTATACTGTATGAATAAAAGAATGTAATTATTAGTATAAAAATTTAGAAGACCCAAATCATAAGTATTTTGGATTTGGGTCCCCAATTGTTATATTAATATTAAAAATTGTAATAAAACATAATTATTTTTAATTTGGGTCCCCTTAACATTTTTTCCTATAACATTATAACTTTTATCCACTTTTGATGCACTAAAATGCATCAACTTTGTTTATCTCACAGAAGTATTTAAAAAATTAAAATCTAAAATAATAGTTTCATAATTCAAAAATCAATTTTTGATTCTCATAGGGTTTACCAAAATATACTTCTTCAAAGAACATTGATAGGTTCAAATCCAGGGCTTACACCCATTTAATGATGCCACCAACCATCCAACTAGTAACTTTTTAGAAATCTTGTATTCAAAAATCTTTATCATGATAACGCAAGTAGGATTTGATTATTTTAAGTGTTTAGAATTATGATTATATGTGTAACTATATGTATATCCACATGTAACTATATTTATAATTACATGTATAAAAACATACAACATTATATTTAACTATATGTGTATAACTATGTATAAATATTTGTATAACTATATAACACTCTACAACATTAAATATAACTATATTTATAACTATGTAAATATATATATGTAAATCTATATATGTATTTATAACTTTATATATTTATGTATTACTATTTGTATGAATATATTTATATATAACTATATGTTTAAATATATAAAAATATTAATTACTATATATATTATATGTATAATAACATATAACTATAAATAATTGAATCTTATTATATATATAACTATTAAAGCTTTATACATAACTATATTTAAATATATAATTTACATCTTATATTTAATATACATTTGTATATATTAGTATATAAAAATGTATTTTACTATATTTATACTTATACATATCTATATGTTTGAATATATAAAATTATATGAATAAATATATATACCTACATGGATAAATATAAGTATAACTATATGTGTAACTATATGTATAACCACATGTGACTATATTTATAATTCAATGTATTAAAACATAAAACATTAAGTTTAATTATATGTGGATAACTATATATAAATTTGTAAAACTAAATAAAACTTTATATAATTAAATATAACTATATTTTTAACTATTTATACATATATGTATACATATATGTAAATCTATATAATTGTTTATACCATTATATATAATTATGTATAACTAAATATAACTACTGTATGAATATATATATATATATATATATATATATATATAAACTAAATGTTTAATGATATATAGGTTTTTATAACTATATATATTATATGTATAATAACATATGACTATAAATAATTCTATCTTACTATATGTATAACTATAAAATGTTTATACATAAATATATTTCAATATATAATTAACATGTATTTAATATACATTTTTATATATTAGTATAAAAAATGTATTTTAGTATATCCATACATATACATAACTATATGTATAAATATATGAAATAATATAAAAATATATATATACATACATGTATAAATATAAGTTTAACTATACGTGTAACTATATGTATAACCACATGTGACGGGACCCGATGCGGATACCCTTCTAGGATTTCCTGGATGGTCCCGCCTGGTGAAATGAACATATGTAATACCACAATATCTCAATTATATAGAAAATCCACAACCGCCCAATACCATTACCAACCCAAATTAATATAGGTCATAACCACATTCATACATAATAAGGACTCATATGAGTTCACTACCAATACCAGAGTATTCTAAAAGTGTTTGCAAAATTAAGGGATACAATAAAAATAACAAGTCTAATAAACAAGATAGATGAATGAAGTAAAGTACTGTAACTGTAGCAGATAGAGCACTGTAGAATCTGGCTTGAGGTAGGCCCTACGATCTGCCTGGACCTAGGGAACAGATTTTAAACTATAAACGTGATAATATAAATCTCAGTGAGTGGCATAGTTATAAAAAAATACTGTTTATTTTAAAACATTTTTTCTCTTAATACCTCACGTCCACTCTTTTGTAAAGTTCCCTGTTAAAAATATTTCACAAAACCCGAATTTACCCAGTCCAAACAAACTAATTTCATGCTCAAAATCTAACCGACATGACTACTAAGAAACAACACTATAGTATGAACCATTCACAGCACACATATGAATTGTCCACAACACACAAATCAAACATAAAGCATGTATGACCATCATGTTGCAAAAACAACCATTGAAATACCATAATCATAAGTATTATAGGGTTATACCTTTATTTAGAAGTTGGTTGTGTACCGTACCACAAACACACCATTAACCATCTGTAAGCCCGACCTCACAACACCATAACAACTAATAAATATGTGGTTACACCCGGCCATCACGTGGCAACTAACAAACCTCCAGGTAGACCCGGCCATCATATGGCAACCAATACACCTCCAGGTAGACCCTGCCATCACGTGGCAACTATCAAACCTCTGGGCAAACCCGGCCATCACGTGGCACCTAATAAATCTCTGGGTAAACTTGGCCATCACGTGGCACCTAATAAACCTCTGGATAGACCCGGCCATCATGTGGTAACTAACAAACCTTCATGTAGACTCGGCCATCACGTGGTAACTATCAAACCTCCGGGCAAGCCCGGCCATCACTTGGTACCTAATAAACCTCTGGGTAAACATGGTCATCAAGTGGCACCTAATAAATCTCCGGGTGAACCTATCCATCATGTGTCCACTAATCATATATAATCTTTTCCCCACTCACATGAGCTTTTCCAGCATTACCATATCATAAACATTTTTAAAACAATAATTTTTTCAAGGTGGTTTAAAACCTCAAACCACGTACCCCAAACATCCAAATACCACAGACTCATCCATGAACATGGTAAAAATTTCAAATAGCTAAAATGTTGACAAAATTCACATGAAATGATAACTTGTTTTATATGAAATGAAAATATGTTTGAATGCAACTATCTGATCAAAATAGTATATATGTAAAGTATTAAATCATAATAGATATATAGATATAATATCTCAAATCATTTAAAAACATATAAACCACTCACCAATTATAGATGATCAATCCTGCTCCCCTGCAGGATCGTCTTCCGGCTCGGCGTGAGAGCATGTAATACCAATAAAAACTTATTAGGTTCCAATAACTAAACCAAAGACATCAAGAAGCCCCTAAGGCCTCAGAACAATTTTTACAACTATGAAATCTGCTAAATTGGACCTTGACAGGCCTGATTATATAGTGTGCCTTATAGACTCGATACCCAAAATGGGGCTTTTTGCCAGGTAGTTCGTTTTTTGAAAATGAACAATCCAATAATTCCTAAAAATATTTAATTTCATTAATCCAACTCCAATTTTCCCTAATTTGACCAACTGATACCCAATTTCAACCCAGACTTCTTGGTAATTACTCGTAACAATCTAAAAGTAGAAACCTGACCAAACTACGTTTAAAATTTACAAACCACATATCAATGGAAAGCCCAAGAGATCAGGAACTCATCAGTAGCATTACCTTGGTCAAATAGTCACTGGAATGGCTGGAAAATCACAAAAATCTGATAGAGAAATGGTGCAGCCGTCGGTGGGTTCGCCGTTCATATTTCTGCCTGTCTGCCGGCGGGTGACCGTGAAATTTTATGGCCAGCATCGTCCGGTGGTGGCACACCTGGTGGTGTGGCGCGTGTCACCGGTGGATGGCCAGTGGTGCCACATTTGACCCAATCTTTCATGGCTCGTAATTGCACAAAAAGCCTCACTTGGTTCCCAGTTTTGGAAAGCTTTTTTTCTAGGATTTTAGAATTCAAGAGGGTGTTTTGGGGACTAGGGTTTCATCTCGCACCCAAAGACGTTTTTATATATGGCCTAGGATCGTTTTCGGGCAAAAATTTCAGACAGACCTAAACACTACTAAAACACTGCTTTTTGAACTTTTCGGACCATATCTTTTTATCTGTAAGTCAGATATTGATGTTCCACTAGTCTATGAACTCTTATCAACGAGAACTACAAAATGGTATCTTGATCAACCAAAAATTAATCACCCTTAAATAAGTCAACTTTGATCACATACTAAGTGTTGGTCAACCCTAGTCAGACTTAGTCAAACTTGGTCAAACATGTTAAAAAACTTATATTATTTGGTATGGGTCATTACAACATCTAACTATATTTAAAATTATATCTATAAAAACATATAACATAATATTTAAGTAAATTTGTATAACAATATATAAATATTTAACTATATTTAAAATTATGTATACATATATGTATACATATATGTAAATCTAAATAATTGTTTATAACTTTATATACATTTCTTTATATTTACTTATAACTATTTATATGCATATATCTATATATAATTATACTTCAACTATATGTAACTATTTATAACTACATTTACTATATGTATACCAACATATAATTATATATGAGATAATACTATTTTGTTGCACTATCTTGAAATAAAATGGCTAAAGATATGATATCAACAATATGTAAGCATATAGCATGAGAGTGTCCGTTGATCAGGCTCATATATAGTATAATACAAATAAGGGTCGTACTCTTACCTAAACCCCACCCTTGGGCCTCATGCTCAAATATGAACTTATGTATAACAAAAGATGTAATATTTGATAGGTTTGTACAAAAGAAATTGTATTTTCTTTTATATAATTCTTCATTCTAACACTGCACTCTCTATGTGTCTCTCTCTCCCTTTATAATTATTTATGTCATTCTCTTCCTCTTTTTCTTTGTGTCACACTCTATCTCTTGTTATTTTCCTTCTCACTCTTCTTTCTTGCTTGTTCTCTCTCTCTCCACCCCCCCCTCTTTCCCTCTCTCCCTCTCTCCCTCTCCCTCTCTTCCCCCTCTCTCCCTTTCACCATTTATCTCCCCCTCTCTCTCCCTCCTCTCTCCCTCTCTCCCTCTCTCTCTTCCCCCGTCTCCCCATTTCTCTGCCCTTCTTTTTCCCCACCTTATTTCTCTCTCTCCCTGTCCTCCTTCAAACTTTAAATGTCTTTATTTTTTGCTTTCCTTTCTTGTGCATTATCATATTTTCTACCCTTTATCTAGTATTATTGTGATATCTATTAATCTTTATCATATTAAAAATTACTTTATCTAGTAATGTAGATTCTGTAAACACATTGTCTCGATATTCATGATATTTAATTTTTAAATATTCATCTGTAAGTAATTTTATTTAATTATTTGTATATATTGAAGTAATAAAAATTTTTATTCAAAATAATGATTAGGCATTATTTTTTGTAAATAAAATAGAGCAAAATGAGTTCAGATCATCAGTGAATGTACAGAAGGGTTATTAATGGATTTTTGAATAAAGATTTTTTGACTAAGCTTGAAACTTTCATCAATTTTGCATGTAGTCAATCGAGATTGATGGATGGAGAAAAAATTAAGTGTCCATGTAATCATCAAAAGTGTCAGAATATTCTTTTTCATGATGCAAACACTATAAGATATCATTTGGGTAAATATGACTTTTTGCCAAATTAATTTGTTTAGATTTATCATGGGGAAAGTACAATGGCTCTGAATATTGACCAAAATAAGGATACTAAATCATTTGTTTGTGGTGAAGAAACATCGAACACATACCATAGAATGATCACGGAAGCTACTGGTGCTGACTTCAATATGGATTACATGGATGAACCACATAATCTTGAAGCTCAGAAATTTTATGAAATGCTTAAAGCTACAGATAAAGAGTTGTGGCCTAGTTGTAAAACACATTCGCAATTGTCACTTGTGGCTCAACTAATGAGCATTAAGTCAGAAAATCATATGTTTGAAAAATTATTTGATCAGGTGTCAGAACTAATGAAAGAGATTGTTCTAGATATTAATTTGATCACTAACAACTTTTACAACACTAAGAAGTTACTACGAGGAATGAGTCTACCGGTTGAAAAAATTGATTGTTTTCAAATGGATGCATGTTATATTGGGGCGGTAATAGTGATTATAATAGTTGTAAGTTTTGTGGTCATCCTCAATTTAGGAAGGCACCTAGTGTTGTAGATACGTGACAAAAATTGAAGGTTGTCTTTAAGTAGATGTATTATTTTCCATTAATTTCTCGATTACAAAGACTATATTCATCAAATACTACAGCAAATAATATGAGGTGGCATTCTGAGCATGAGGTTGAAGAATGCATAATGTGTCATCCATCAGATTCACTTGCTTGGAACCATTTTAATTATATACATCATGATTTTGCAGCAGAAAGTCAAAAAGTGAGATTGGGTCTCTTCACTTATGGATTTCAGTCATTTGGGTAATATGGACAATAGTATTCAACACGGCTAGTGATAGTTGCACCTTATAACTTGCATCTGTGGTTGTGTATAAAGGAGCAATATATGTTTTTGTCAATATTGGTTCCAGGGCCATAAAATTCGAAAGACATGCGGTATGTTTTTTACAACCTCTTATTGCAGAGTTAAATCATTTGTGGGATGTTGGCGTGAATACATATGATATCTCAAAGAAGTAAAATTTCATTATGTGAGTAGCCCTTATGTGTACGGTATGTGACTTTCCTACATATTCAATGTTGTATTGCTGGAGTACAGTAGAATGATTCACATGCCCATATTACATGACAAATTCTGATGCATTTAACCTCAAATTTAGTTGAAAACAGTTATGGTTTGATAACCATCGTAAGTTTATACCTACGAATCATTCATTTAGAAGAAATAAAACTGCATTTCAAAAAAATAAAACTATGATGATAGTTGTACTAGCAGTTCATTCAAAAGATGACATTATGATAGAGATTTAGAGTTTGTGTTTAAAGAAGGTTTCTGAAAAGGAAGCTACTGGAAGTAATGGACTAATAGGCAAATTATTTGGCAGGAGGAAACATAGTATATTTTGGGACTTCCCCTATTGGAAGTCCAATTGGGCATTTCGTCATAACATAGATGTAATGATTGAAAAAAATATGTGTTTGACAATGTTTTTAACAGTCCTAAATGTAGATGAAAAAACAAAAGACACTTTAAAATCAAGACAAGAGTTGAATGATTACTGTCGGCATTCTGAATTGAAACTGAATGAGGATATAGGAAAATTTTCTAAAGCTTGCTGCACACTTGATAAGAAGGCAAGACAAATATTGTGTGAATTGGTTAAAAAATTGAATTTCCCTGATGGATATGTGTCAAATATGGGTAGATGCATACATATGAAGAATCTTAAGTTATTTAGAATGAAAAGTCATGACTATCATGTATTTATATAGATATTAAACCCAATTGCATTTCGTGAATTACTTCCCCTAAGTGTTTGGAAGGTCCTTATAGAACTTAGTATGTTTTTCAAATAGCTAACTGCAATTACAATCAAAATAGATGACATAGTGAGGCTGGAGAATGACATTCTACTTATTATTTGTAAGCTTGAACGGATATTTCCACATAGTTTTTTTGACTCAATTGAGCATTTGACGGTCCATTTGGCATATGAAGCAAGGATTGCAGGGCCAGTGCAATTTAGGTGGATGTATCCTTTTGAGAAGTAAATACTTATAATTTGCTGTATTTTATTATTTTGTACATAAAGTAATATTGTAATTTAAGCTAATTGAAACCTAACATTGTGGTTGTAGGTATCTTTATACGTTGAAATTGAATGTTAGAAATAAGGCAAAAGTTGAATGTTCAATTTGCAATGCATATTTAGTAGAAGAAGCATCATCATTTTGTTCTTATTATTTTGTGGATCATGTCAATACAAAGAATAGAAATGTGTCACGGAATGATGAAGGTCATGTGATGGTAGAAACTGATTATGTTGTCAAACTATTTATCTTAAAGTACCTTGGAAGAGCAATGAAAAGATGTATGATAGTTGAAGAGTACAAAGCAACCCATAGCTATGTTTTCCTTAATTGTGAGGAGGATGCACCATATATTGAGTATGTATACTCAAAATAGTTGCAAGTTTAATTATAGTTTAATTTTATCTTTAATAGGAATTATTAAAAATTGATATATATTTTTCTCTCTTTTTATATTTGTATAGTATTTATGTTGAGCAGTTAAAATATAGACAACTAGTAATTTCCAGCAATGATGTCGCTTATATGCTAAAAACTGAATTTGTGAATTAGTTAAAAAATTATGTGAACATTATTTAGTTTTAAATTTTTGAATTATTTAATTTATTAGTATCTTTAATTGTTAATATCATTTTTTTATGTCACAAGCAATTTATCCTTCAAATGGATATTCAAATATTTTTATTCATAATCTAAGTAAATGCCCGTTTAAATATGTAACAACCTATCTTGGGCATTTTGTTAATAGATATAAATTGCACAAAATCAGGCATGGTTCATTTAAAACAACGATGAATAGTAGTGTATGCATTAAAGGCTTAGGTTATAATGCAGATGAGATTGATTATTATGGTCAACTCAAAGAAGTTATTGAGTTGGAGTATCTTGGACTCGAAAATAACATGATTGTATTATTTAAGTGCAAGTGATTTGATCCTACATGAAATGTGGGCACAGAGATTTATTCGTATTTTAAGCTAGTGGATGTTAACCATAAACATAGATATAATCAATATGTGTCATTTAGTATGGCAATTCAAGCTGCTCAAGTATATTATTGGACATATCCAAGTTTATCTCGTGATAAGAGAGATTGGTAGGTGATTTTCAAAATCAAAGCCCGATCAAAATTTGAAATACCAACAACGCAACAAAGAAGTGTAGACTTAGATATTGCACCGGCATTCTAGGAAGATGACATAAGTAAAATTGAGCCTGTGAATATAGAAAAAGATCCAGAAAATTTATGTGACTCAAATGGTGGCATAACAAAAATTGAAAATGATCAATTTCTATCTGAAGTTCAGTTCGAACTTCTATCATAATCAGACGAAATATTAGAAGATCTATTTGAGAATGATAGTGATGCCGATTATTAATTTGTTATAATATTTTTATAATTTTAAATTATCAAAAACTTTTTATATTTTCTTGAAATCTATCGGTGGGTATTATTCGAAAATGCATGCATGTTCATCATATCTCTATTATTTTTTCTATGTTTTATTTTGTACAGCAGATGGTGCCTAAAGGACGTGGCTATGTTGGAGGTGGACTTGGACACAGAAATGAACAAAATTCATCTAATATGTTACATCATGTTGCAGAATCAATATCATCTCATATCCACCATATCTAGACTTTAACATCACAATCACCATATTCATTTCTATCACCATCACCATCATTGAGACCTATACTATAACCTTTATCAGATATAAGCCCACCACCCATTGTGCTTCCTGCACATACTTTTGATCCATCTCTATCTTCTATACCACATTTTACACCAATTGTTCCCCCATTTACAAAACTAATGACTTGAAAAAAAATTTTTGATGTTGCTGTCAGTGGTTTTTTTATATTGTTATGATTTGCTTGTTTTCAATGTTATTTATTTATTTGAAAGTTTTATTCCATCTCATAAGTGTTCGATTATAATTACAAAGTCTTTTAAGAAATTAACTGATTCTAAAGCATTCTCCTAGAAGAAAGTTTCTGAATCAACAAAAGAGTCATATTTTAATGACTTTCAGGTAAAAATAACAAAAAAAGCATTGAAAAATAATTATCTAATTACTTAACTATTATGTTGGCTATTTTTCAATTAATAAATAATTTTATTCTTATTGTTAATATAAATTCTTTTTTCATTTTTCTATATATCAAATCAGTGCACATGGGCACCCAACTTTGATGAAAAGATAGAGTCATTATGGGAGATCAAAGCTGCTCAATGGTATTCTGATTTTATCCATAAATTAAAGAATATGAAAGAAATGTCTGATTTTATATCTAAGGATGACTGGCACGAATGAATTAATTATTAGGATGAGCCAGATGTGAAGATAAAATCAGATATTGCCAGCAAAAATTTAACAAAGTGAGGTAACTAGACTAGGTACAGAAATCTGTAGACACACTTGAAGGTCAAAGTTGAGCATTGAGCACGCTCGAGATTTGGTACAATTTTAAAATTCTAAACATTTCAATATTTAGTTGTTGTCCTAATAGTCCAATAAATAAAATCTCTGCATGGTTTTATTAATTTTGTTAACGTTTTTTATCATTTGTTTTTTTATGACTTAATAAAAACATATTCTAGGCTAAAGAATTGGGTTGAGATCCAAATTTTAATAAGATTTTAGAGAAGATGCATGTGAAGAAAGTGGAAGGTCAGTATGTGATAATAAATCTCAGATGATTACTATAAGAAATTGTTATATTAATTAGATTTTATAAAACTATAGTACATTATGAAAATTATTTGGAATGCAAAATATTTATTATATTTTTTGTATAAATAGAATATTTTTTTTCTCTATTTTATCTCAAGACCTAATGAAGGAAGGTGTGATAGCTGCTCATCAACAAGTTGAGGGTTCTATGGATCTTCAACCAATTGACTATGATCCTATTTATTTGGAGACAATAGGAGGTCGAAAGAAGCAGTGAGTGTACAGAATCAGCTCTAAGGGAGTGGCATTTTGTTGTATAGTCATGCTTCTAATTCATTTGTCTCAGCAATGGTGAATGAGTCGGGGGAACAACAAGCACTGGAAACAAATGAACGTATTGTAGTTATGGAGACTGAAATGAAAAAAAAGGATGAGCAGATATCTAATTTGAAGGAATAAATATGTGAAATTAAAAAATAGAATGATGAGCAGTATACTAATTTGATGGAAGAAATGCAAGAAATTAAAGAAATGAACCATGAGATGAAAGAAATTAAGAATGTAATGTAATAGTAGATGTTCTATATGGAGTCATAGTTGGCGGCATTGGTGCAAAAGATATCATTCCGAGATCCAGCTGCGAATCCTCGTAGGAGAGGCTAGAATTCCCTACAAATTATGAGGATGATTGCATATGAGAATTATTTCTGAACTGTTATTTATTTTTGTCTATGTGTAGCAAATAATAATGATTTTTTTTTTGCAAGTTTCAATTTTTTTTATTTTAGTTTTGTTCGTTACTTTCTTGATTAACCTAATTATGAATCTTTGTAGGACACATTATGTGAGAAGAAAAGAAAAAATTATGATTCAAAGCATTCAGACATTACCATGATCCTTCCAATGCATGGGTCCCATATTTACCGATTTCAGCTTTATCAAAAGAGGGGTAGATTATCTTATCTTTATTATTCTTAGAACATTTTATTTTTGCACTCACTTTATCTCTAAACAAAATTGGTGGATATCTTTTGGATTTTTTTTGAAGCTGTATGACAATCAACTTTAATTTGTGTTTGTTCATGTCTATAATAATTGTTTTTATATATCTGTGAATATGTTTTTTTGTGTCTTTGAATTTTTGTGTAGAGTTTTAGCCTATTATAGGTATGTAAAAGCCTATTTTTAGCAGCCACAATAGTGGTAGCAGCGGAAATAGTGGCAGTAATGGCAGCAACGGACGCGGGCGTAGCGGCGGTAGCGGAGGCAGTAGCGGCAGGAGCGATAGTGGCAGCAACGGCAGGAGCAATAGTGGCAACAACGGCAGGAGCGACAGTGGCAGCAACGGCAGGATCGACAGTGGCAACAGTGGCAGGATTGGCAGTGGTAGCGAGAGCAACAGCAATGGCAACAAATGTCGTATATATGTATGTATATAGTCAGTATATACGTACATATAATACTACAATATTTTATGTACATATATATTGAGTATATATATGTACTCAGTATATATGTATGCATAATACTATAGTTTATATGTACATATACTATAGTAATATATGTACGAGTGAAATGCTAGTGTATATGTACATATTTACTGCACTAATATATATTTATCAAAACATAGTTTTTTTTATTTATTTTGATTTGATTGGGTGGTTTAAATTTCATACAGATATGCTACCGCAATTGTTTCCCATATGAAGCTTGTATAAGTGATGAGATATTTCAACAAACATGATGCACCGTGACCTGGATAGCTTATTCTTTGTAGAAAGTTGGTGATCGAAGGAGCCGAGGGAGATAAAGCAACATCAATGCATTGATAGATTATACTTTATTTACTGTCGACCGAAACATTAATTAATAAGATGTAATATAACTTTGTTATTATTTTTGTTTTAGTTATTTAAAATATTGAATTAGAATAAGTCATTAAATGAATTTTTTTGTTTAATTTAAAATTTTCATTTATAGTTTCTGTTTTTATTAAATTTAATTTCAAAATATTAAATTATTTAATTAAATTTTTGTTGAAATTGTATGACAACCAACTTTAATTTGTGTTTGTACATGTCTATAATAACTATTTATATATATATGTGAATATGTTTGTGTTTCTCCGAATTTTTTGGGTAGAGTTTTAGCCAATTATAGGTATATAAAAGCCTAATATCATTAGTGAGAGCAGCGGCAGTGGCAGCGATTGTGATAGTGATGGCAGTGGTGGTAAAGGTAGTAGCGGTGGCGGCAGTAGCAGTGGTGGCAGCGACAGTGGCGGTAGCCACTGCCACTGTGCCATCAGTTGAAGTGGCGACAGCCGTAGCCGTTGTGCCAACAGTTGCTACGGCTGCAATGGAGGTAGATGTAAAAGCAGTGGTAGTGGAGGCAGTGGCAGCATCAGCGGTGGCAGTGGCAGTAGTGGCATCAGAGCCAGTAGTGGCAGCACCACCACCAGTAGTGGAGGCAGCACTGGTGCCAGCACCGGTAGTAGTGGCAGCGACAGCAGAAGCAGTGGCAGGAGCGGCAGCGACAGCGGGAGCAGTAGGAACAGAAATGAATGCAGTATATAAATATGTATATAGTCAGTATATATCAGTAGTGATAGCTCCTGTAGATGCCAACGGTGGCAGCTACAGCAGCGATGACAGCCGTAGTGGCGGCATCGGCTATAGCGGCGGTAGTAGAGGCAACAACGGCAGCGGTGAAAGTAGTGGTATTGGCAGTGACAGTGACAGTGGCAGCAGCTCTAGGAGCGGCAGTGGCAGCTAGAGCAACAACAACAACACCCAATGCGGTATATACATATGAATAAAGTCAGTATATACGTACATATAATACTATAGTATTTTATGTACATATATAGTGAGTATAATTCTACACAGTTTATGTGTACACATAATATCATAGTTTTTATGTATGTATACTGCAATAATATATGTACGAGTGAAATGCTAGTATATATTTACATATATACTACAAAATTATATATTTATCAAAACATAACTTTTTTTTATTTTAAATTGACTGAGTGGTTTAAATTTATTACATATATAACCGCATCGTTCCTCATACAAAGTTTGTATAAGTAATGAGATTTTTCACTAGATATTATGGGCCGCGACTCGGATAGCTTTGTTGCAATAGAAAAATGATGATCGGAGGAGTAGAGGAAGAGAAAGCAACGTCAATGAATAGATATATTATACTTTATGCACTGTCGATAGATACATTGAAAAATAAGATGTAATAAAATTTTGTTATTTTTTTGTTTCAATTATGTAAAATATTGAATTAGAATAAGTTATTAAATGATTTTATTTTTTGTTTATTATAAATTATTTATAGTTTCATTTTTTATTCAATTTGATATAAAAATATTAAATTATTTAATTAAAAATTTTAAAATAAATTAAATTCTGAAAATAGTTTTGAAATTAAAATAGCTAGGGAAATCTTGAATTTAGCAACAGATTTTTCGTCACTGAATTTATTTAGCTAGGGACTATTTCCGTCGCTAAAATTTAGCGACCAACACTTTAGATTGGGAATCTTCTATCATTATTTTTGTTTATCGATTGAAAATCTCATTTAGCTTGCTAATTTAGGGAAATAATTTGTCTTTTTTAGCGAGGAATTTTTACGTCACAAATTTTTAGCAAGGGACACTTTTCCTCATTAAATTTTAACAAGGAGCACTTTAGATAGGATAATGATCCATCGGTAATCCATAGCTATATCCCATTTAGTGATGAAAAATGCTCATTTAGCTAGGGAATTGTCCCTAACTATATGTTAATTTTCTCATAGTGCAGTATTTGTATGGAGGACATATGATATTCATGAGGTGATCATGTGAAGTAAACTATGCATGAAATGCTCGTGCGAATTAGATTGTTCATGTTGTGATTGTGGGTGATTATAAAATCTACAGAAAAGCATTAGATTTTGAAATCAAATCTCGATTTTAATTGAGGTGTCTTAAATCATGTCACAATTTTGATTTATTTTGTTGTTTATTTTATTCAAATATTCTGTGATTTTGAGGTAAAATATTCATTTGTACATTCTTATATATTATGTTAATTTTGGGTAAAATATAATTAGTATATATGTTAGTGGTTATATTTGTATGGTTATATAAATATATATGTGTGTGTGTGTGTGTTGGACAAAAAATTAATAAATCTAGAAAAATATTTGGTATCTACTATGTTGGTAGTAAAGTTTTAAAATGGACAAAATTAAAAGATTTATGTCCTAACATCAAAATAATTAACTTTGTGGAACTGAGAAATATTTATGAAATCATTCTTATTTTTGGGCTCTCTCTCGGTTAACCCAACAAGTGTTATAAGAGTAATTAATTTATTTTTGGCATTTTTTTCCAAGTGACAAGAATATTTTTTTTGATGGACGAAAGAAATAATTCTTTAGATATGATTAGGTTAGTACCATCTAACTATTGGACTAGAAAAATAATATTGATGGATCTTTTAATGATATGTGACCTACTTGAATTGACTCTTGGTAATTCTAAACTAGAAACTATGAATGACCTAAAGTGGAAAAATTGTACTACAATATCACTACTACAATATGATTGTGGGTTGAAAAGATGGCTTTTCACCACTTCTCTACTATCACAGAGGAAATAAAATGTGGAAAAAGTTAGAATAGACATACCATAAAAATACATGTAGTAACAATATCATGTTAATTTGGCACTTGGTGAAAATGAAGTATCAGGATGGATTTGATATGATTAATCTAAAATTATGCATAAATTAGTATCATATTTAAATTTTATTTAATTAGGACTTTAATTGAATGATCCTCCCACTAAATTATTTGGTTGAAAATAACCTGTCAATTTTTTATTAAAATTAATCCTTTAGTGGGCCAAGATCCATATTTGATCTTATCCCGAGTTAGCTTTGGCTAATCACCCAAAATGTAGCTATTTAGGTAGGTAACTATTACCAATTATATCTAATGTAACTCTTAGATAATTAGGTGAACAATACATTTTGTTCTTAGCCCATCTAATGATACATCTTCTAATTTTATGCCTCTAAGTTCTCAATCTAATTGAGATAATATAATTAAGTCTCACCCAAAGTTCAATAGGCTGGATATCATGATTATCATATCGCATTCTACCAAGATAAATAAAGATACTTCACTTTGGCAAATATATCTAATTTTGATTGAGGTAGTAATGAGTATCAAACTTTGGTAGACATCTTTTATTGACTTAATTTTAATTTGAGAGATTTCTTTATTTGTTTAGTAAAATAACCAATTTAACATTCATCACATACATTTAAATGTGTTTGTAATTATTTTACTAGGCTAGTTATGTATCAACATATATTGTACAAACATAAAATAAATGTGACATGGTTTTGGCCCCAACTAAAATGATTTTCTCAAGCTAATGAGAAAATCAAAAGGTCAACCTAAAGGTATTGCATCTTTTCCAAGTGCTTCCTTGGTTGTCTTATGTTGTTGGTTCTTTTTCTCCTTTATAATAGCCACCTAATCTAATACTATTCTAATCATACATTACATAACTAGAAGGAGACACGAGTTACATTCGAGGGGAATTAGATGAGAAAAGAATTTTACAACTTGAATTGTAGATTATAAAGTACTACACACAGGTTGTATCTAGCTTACAGTAATGACACACATAATCCATTCATATGGGGTAAAGGACCATAGTCATGCACCATGAAAAACATATATTTAGCATCACTTTATCATGATTATATTTAATCAAATTAATCATTCATAGGGCATTCAAATTTTGGGGTCCTAGGGGCATCGCCCCTTGTGGGGTCTAGGGGCATCACCCCTTAACAAAAAAAATTGATTTATAAAACTGATTTATGATTATAATTGAATCTCGATTTCATCTATTAAACTATTTAATATTTAAATATCTTCATATAATAATTATATGAATCTCTAATCACTTTAAATAATCATTATATATTAATTCATGGTTGTAATCATTACAATTATGTTTATCACATAAATAGAATTTAGTGTCCGTATAAATCAAATTAACACGAACAATTTACAAACAATATTATTTAATTATATTAAACTATTTATTATATTAATCATATTAATATTATAGATCTGTTTCATGCATGATTATTAAAAATAAATATAAACCATTCGTATAATCGTGATAATATGTTTGTTCATATTAAATATAATCAAATATATAAAATGATTTAATCAATTTGCAAGTTCCCTCTAATAATATTGTTAGTGTTCTGGTAAATTTCATATCAGAATTTCATAATAGACTAGGAACCCACCAAATATCCAAAAGAATACAATTTACCATTGGACAAGGATGTTACCAGTAGTAACACAAAATTAAACCTTTGATCCTAAATGGTCCAGTCGAATCAAAGCAGAGTCAAGTGTCCATGCCTTTAGTGATATCCACACAATTGTATCTTCATTATATATATATATATCATTTTCTATCTCTCTCATTTTATATAACCTTTTGGTTTTTCATAAACCTTTTTAAAAGGATTTGTCATTAACTAAAAGGATGTGTCATTAATGAAACTTTTTAGTTTTTCACACACCTTTCTAAAAGGATGTATTATTAATGAAACATTTTAGTTTTTCTCACATCTTTCTAAAAGGATGTGACATTAATGAAGCCTTTTGGGTTTTCACACATCTTTCTTAAAAGGATGTGTTATTAATAAAACCTTTGGGTTTTTCACATAACTTTCTAAAAGAATATGTCAATAATGAAACCTTTTGGTTTTTCACACACCTTTCTAAAAGGATGTGTCATTAATGAAAAGAATGTGTAATTAAATGATATACATTTCTAAAAGAGAGAAAGATGGGCTTTAAGTCTGGGCCCATTTTAAAGGTCCAAATAACTACTAATTGCACCAAACTCTTTAGTCCAATTAGCTTAAGATCTGAAATAAATTTCAGACTTAAGATTAGGCCTAGTCTATTTTAGTCTAAAAAAACAAAATGAACTCCAAATATATATACATTTTTATGTGTGTGACCCAATAGGTTCTCATAACGTTGATAGTAGCTTTAAAATCTCATTTTAAAGAAATAATCAATGAATGGAATTTTAGCAATATATCTTTGCTATCCAAGGGACGAAAATATAATAGATTTGACTTAACCTAATTTTGTGACTTATTTTATTGCATGACTAGTCCTTTTGTCTATGATATCTAGATTGATTTATGAGGCACAGATCATGTCATCCTCAAATTAATTTATATGTTTCTTGATCTTTCAGTAGACTAACTTAAACAAATAAGCTCAATATCTCATATTAACTTATTTGAGCATTACCATTCATTTGAGTAGTCCTACTCAATCAAGGGGCCAACTAATATCACTTTTGTTATATAGAAGAGGAAATTTCCATCTACATCAATCTCATCCCTCTGCACAATTTATTATATACCTAGTAAATAATTTTATAACTATCCTTGTTACATGTGGCATTTGATGAATGTAAAGTATATAACTTATTATGTAGGGAACCATAGTGACTTCATGTCTAAAGACAATTCATAATAATAGTCACTGTGAGAATTTATATGATACTTATATAACAATTCATACAATAATCTCATAGTGTGTCAGTTCATTATATGTTCTCCAATATATACTCATCTGTTAACTTAATATCTCATAGTAGTTAACCAACATGCTAGTCTTAATGTATTAATATTGCCCTTGGATATTAATACTTGACTAGAAATAATGTAGAGTAGTATTCCATATATTATATCACTCTAGGCTATTATTATATTCATCCAATATTTGCACAGATCTAAATAATTATAATAATCATAAAATGATGTCCTTATACATATAAGATATGATACAAAATTCTCAAAAGAATCATCTAATAATTGACTTTTAGGGCATGCTCTAACACTACATGCATCTCAACTTCTCATCTCACTTTACGAGAGTTAAGAGACACTCATTATCTTTTTGAGTACCTTAGCTTCAAATAATATCTTTATCATAGTTATGATTACGGATAGCCTAATAAGTGAGGTTATGAGATAAAAAAAAAGAATTTCTCTAGATATCCTTATTTTTGAAAAAAGTTAGAAATGATATAGGATGATTTCATAACCCATACTAAGAAAAGGATTTGGGTGTTCTTTCAAAGAGAAGTCCACAATGAAACATATTGTGAAGTGCTACTATTATGACCAAGTATGAAAAATCAAGAGTGACTATTCTAAGTGAAAGAAACTCCAAAAGAGCATAGGAATAGAGACGAGGTCGGAAGAGTGGTTGACACTTTTTTTAAATAGTGATATTACTTTTTTAAGTAGTATTGAATTGCATGACAAATTTAGTTAAGAGAGTGATTGAGTAATGGATTTAGTACCATATTGCATATCACTCTAAATCATGATTTGTTTTTGACATATATATTTGGAGATTATGAGTTAGTAAAGATGGGTGTTGGAAGAACATTTAAAATATTGGATATTATGGATGTTTTTCTAAAGACAATTACAACATATTGTATACTTTTTAGGGATGTCCAATATATCTTGAAAATATGAATAAACTTGCTATGATGATGATGATGGATAGTACATGTCATGTGAGAAAATTCATGAAAGGCAAATGAAACTTTATCAAATGATCATTGACTATAATGAGGGATAAAAGGGTAAATTTTTGTTTATATCCAAATGAGAGTTAGAATGAATCAAGTAAATACTTGGTGTGAAATTACAAGCATTAATTCTAAGTTTTATAGGCATATAAATCTTTGTATGGATGATATGCTTTTCTTAGGAAAGTAGTTCACACTTACTATTTGAAATTACATAATGGTTGGAGGACAATTGATAAAATTAGGGAGAGCTATATAATTGTGTTCCTTTTACTCCCTCATTTGAGGAGAATGATGATGGTTAACCTAGATTTTTTAAGTGCTTATTTCAAGACAAGTAGAACTCTCGAAGGAATCTCATATGATATGATATTTATTTCCACTATTATCGGGGGTCATATTGATCAAGGGTGAGCTCATGAGTTGGAAGTCAAAGTAAAAAAATTTATTTTAGCTACTATTGCTAATCAAGTGAATTAAAAAAGTTGATGACTTAGAGGAAAAATTAGAAGTTTCAAGTTATTGTGTAGGTATATTTTATTTCTAGAAACCTATTTCTCATATAAGGAATGATAATAATTTTATAGTCTCCAAAAAAATTAAATTCTAAATGATGAAGATTTTTAAATTTAAAACAATGATATGTCTCAGATTGCACAAATAGGATAGAAGGAAAGATTATTGAGTCTGTCTAGGTTTGGGCATACTAGTGTTTTATATTTTTAGTTTGGATTTAATATGGATTTAATGATAATTAATTAAATGAGAATAATGAGGTCCTCTTATTAAGTGAGTATGCAACTAAAATTAAATGATAAAAAATTAAAACAATTATATAAACTATTTTTGAAAAAAAAGATCACACATAAGAAACATTTTGGAAAAAAAATAAAATTGGCTTTGTTAGGTGTGCATGGCTAGTGAATAAGAGAGAAAAGGTAAAAAAATAAAAATAGGATTTCTCCTATTTATGGTTTGTTCAACTATCTTATGTAACAATTATTATAAAAGCTTATACAAGCTTATGTATCAATTTCATAGCATGTAGGGCACATTTTTAAGAAGTATTTTATTGTTATCATTTTCTTCTACATACAAGGGCTTGTGGAGGATGTGTTATGTTCATGTGGTATTCGAATAGAGCACATGTAGTGGTAATGTCATGCTCGTGTAGATGAAAGTTTTCATGTTGTGCTTTTGCTATTCTCATTGGTGCTCAGAAAAAATTTGAAAGACTATTGGATCTTGAAATCAAACCTCTTTTTTAATTTATGTATTTTTTAATTCATTTCATAATTTTAATTTGTTTTGTGAGTGTTTTTATTATTGGACTTTCTTAATTTGTAATTTAGTTTGTTTGTTTATTCTACCATTTTGGAGCAGGCTATTCATCTATGGGTGCTTATATATTAAGCTAGTTTTAGGTAGAATATGATTAGCGTGTGTGTTTGTAGTTATAATTTTAGAATTTTACACACACACACACACACATGTGTGTGTGTGTGTGTGTGTGTGTGTTAGTATTTTGGATAATAATTTATGAAACCTGAAAATTATTTGGTATTTGCTATTTTGGTAAAGTTTTAAATTTAAAAGATTTAAATTATAACATTAAAATAATTAACTTTGTTGTACCAAGAAATAATTCTTAAACCATTCTTGTTTTTGGTTCCATTTGGGTGACTAGGTCTACCCCAATACATTCTTACAAATTACCATATATGGTTAGAATATTCAGTAAAACATTCAGGAGTTTTTTTCCATGTCACTAAAAATAATAAGAGAATATATCTGTAAAATAGCTAGAGCATTATATAAACTAAAAGGTATCCTTTGATAAGAATATGTATCAAAAGGGGATGTAAATATAGTTTCAAACACTTTATCTTTAAAAGGTTAATGAGAGCAATATTATTTCTTTTTCATCGATTTTAGCATGTGATAATCAAAACATACCCTATAACCCATATTCAGCTTTTTGAGGGTGATATAGCCTCGTTATTTTTGAAAACCCAAAGCTTTGGATTTTATTGTAACCACATGAGAGGAACTCACCCAAGGGCTATCCAAAATAGAATAAATAACCATTATTTACAATAATTTTAGAACATTGACTCTTACATCTTGTCTATTTGGGTTGAGTCTTTTTTGAACTTTTTTGATTGGTTTTATACCTTCCTCCAAGTAAATGTGATGTGTACTAGGTTCTCACCAAAGAATAATTCCATATAGACCCAATGAATCTTTTTAATTTTTTCAACAAATACATCAAAATATTTTCATGGAGAGTTTAAATGGTAGATGATATCATGTATTATTTCATTCAACAAGGGTTTGTGTGTTCGTTGTGAAGGATCTTCATTGTTTTCTTCTTTGAAAATCACTCATTTGTTTTGATAATGCAGCTCACACATTGTTATGAACTAGATTATGTAATTTGATTCTCTCTTAGTTTTCTTCTTCTATAATTGATGATCAAATTTTCAATGTATAGTGGATCATAGATAGAAATAACACTTCTTATTTAGCTAATGGCTCAATTTGTAAGGTGATGAACTAGATTATGTGATGGCACTTCTGTTATAGTATGTGACTTAGTTTGTATAGTTTTGAAAACTATAGCTTGTGATTTGATTTCCACTTTCTCTTCTAAGTCTTCATAGGCGTCTACAATATTTTTTGTGCTTTATAAACTAGTAATGCTCTATGAAAAGTGACTATATCAAACAAGATTGATTTACACTTATTCCACTAGTTGAAAAACTTTTTCACAAATGGAAATGTTGAGTTTTAGTATCATATTGATCACTCATTCAAAGTATATTGAAAATAATTTATAATCTTAAATTCTATTAATGTGATAGTTCATGTGTGATTATAATTAACTTAATTGGTTATCTAAGTGTAGTGGTTCAGGGTCATCCACTAAGATGAATATTCTAGATAAGAATGATATGAAAGGTAAGATAGGATTAAAATTAGTTGAAAACAAAGTATAAAATGGTTTTGAAAGACTTTACAATATGTTGCAGTAGGTTGCAAAAGTTAGTAGATCACACAATTACAACCAAGGTAACATACATGATAAGGATTAAAAATTAGTGAAATTTATATGAAAAAAAATTTATTGAAAATTTAGTAATAAGTTACTTGTATACTAATTTATCATTATAAATCTAAATTGAAATACTTGTTTCATTAAAAAAATAATTTTGACAATAAATAATTTAGTATGATTATGTAACTTTTGGTTGCTCTCTTCCCATAATTTAATTATTAGATTTGGATTATTCATTTTTCTAGATAGTCTAGAATTGCTTTAGATAAGACATTCCATTTTTAGATTTAGCATTTCAATTGATTATTTAAAAGCATATAGTAATTAATAATAGTGAGATTGTGATGATTAATAAATCATTTTTCATTATTGCATCCAAAAATACTTTACATGTACTTTTTGCATTTAAGAGTTTTATATAATTATATTATTGTTAATAAATCTTCAAATTAACTTAATAACAATTAAATTATGGGAATTTTATATATACATATTCATTTTGGTCACATTAAAGCAATTAGTATATATTTTTTTATTTTCAAATAAATCATTAGTATAATGATATTAAAATAGATAATTAATATGTATTTTCAATTGATGACACAATTAATTAGTTTTGAAATGCTATTAAATAACATAATAGCAAATTGTCAAAAAATATTTTCCTTAGAAGTATTAGATTTAAAATTATTAATGATGTAGTATTGACATCCTTTATATTATTTACTACATAAATTAGTATGAAAATTTATATTACTAACAAGTAATTAATAAAAAAATAATTTATACTTTATATATAAATAGACCGAGAAGTTAGAAGAACATAATAACATTAATTGTTCAAATTGCATCATATAATTATCTTCTAAAATCCCTACCAATCAATTTGTTAGGTGTAATGGTATTTACTCCCAATTCATTGTTTCTAACACTATGTATGCATAATATGGAACAAATTATATCACATATCTACTAATGATGATCATGCTTGTGAATTTATTGAATTTTTCCTTGAAAATTTAATTTGTGGAAAAATATTATAATTTTATAAACTAATTTTTCATCACAATCAATCTTTAATGGTATTCTTGAAATATATGAATATTTAATAAAATACATATTTGTAGGAAGTATTTCCTTAAACATAATCCAATGAAGGCTAAAAATGAAATTTATCAAGAGGTTCTCAATTTAAACTTGATGTGATAAATAAGCAAGCCCATAGGATTTCCTTTTTAAAGTTGATTCTTTTAATTAAAATTTTTTAAAGTATATTACTAGAAGAGTTTTTTATCAATTATTAATTATAGTAATTCAGTTTTCAAAATATTTATTAATAACTTTGTTTATTTTTAGGTTGCTTAAGAACACCAATTTCATAGTTTTTAGTAAGTGGGACAAAGTTAAATTTTCATGAAATAAAATGATCAATCTACCGCCTCCATCTAAATGTATTTTCCTTTTCTTGTCCTCGAGTTTTTCGAAGACATGGAGTGATTTTTATAAATAAAATATAACCAGAATTTTTTAAAAGAATTTTTTTTAATACATAAAGCAAATTATTTAAGCATCATATAGTATATGGAGAGATTGTTTTTGGGATTTAGATGCTGAACATTAATCCTTAGGATGTAAAAATACTTTATGTACATATATATTTTATGTTTAATTAATTTTTATTCGTAAATTTTTTCATTTATAAATATAGATTGTGATTTTTTATTAGATTAGGATCTTCATGTGAATCATTTTATGTTTCTTCACGCATTTTTAATTTTCTTGATTGAATTGGTTGTCCAACAAATAAAAAAAAAAGAGCTTATATTTTATATGAAATAATTGGAGATAAAGAATTTCTATTTTGTAGATATAATACTTAGATCTATTTGCTCCTATTAAAATTAGTATACTAAGATTAGTGTTGAACATGTTTATGAAGCATTTGCAAAATTAATTAACATAAACCTGTTCACTACTTATAAACTCAATTATGCAAGCCACTTTTTACTTATTTTAATTAATAAAATGATCACTTTGATAATCTTTGAAATTCTAATTTTAATTAATTCTAGTTATGCAAAAATCTATCAAAGATACAAACATTAAAGCAATTATAAATACTAATTCAACATCATTTCGGTATATTCAAACAATACAATTTATCAAGGAACAAAAATATATTAATTGTTGAAGAGAAAAAATATAAATGTTTTTTGAAACATATTAGAGAAATGTACTTGCATAAATATTGATATTATAAAAAATTATTATCTCTAATGTCACATCACATTGGAAATGATACAAATAGTATTTTATTATTAGAATATTTCTTTCTTCAATATATCTGATTCTAGATGATACATAATGTTAATTTTTGTAAAAATATCTTGTGAGCATTTTTCTTTGAGATTGACATGTAAAAACATAATGCTTAGAGAAGTTTTTGAATAATAAAAAATTACCTATCATGAATATCCATAGTACATTTACTAGGATTATTTTTTTTATGAATTTAAAAAGCGAAGGAAAGAATGGTATAATAAAATGTTGGGGTTTTTTTGGGGGGTGGTATAGCCACTTTCATTTTGAACTACCATAGCTTTGGATTTTATTGTCACCACATGAAAGGGACTCACCCAAGAACTATCCAAAATAGATTAAATAATCATTATTTACAATAATTTTAGCACTTTCACTCTTACATCTTGTCTATTTGGGTCGAGTCCTTTTTGAGCTTTTCTGATTAGTTTTATAACTTCCTCCAATTAAATGTGATGTGTACTAGGTACTCACAACTAGAATAATTCCAATTAGATATAAAGCTATAGACACAATGGATCTCTTAAATCTTTTCAACAAATACATCAAAATATCTTCATGGAGAGTTTAAATGGTAGATGATATCGTGTATTATTTCATTCAACAAGGGTATGTGTGTTGGTTGAGAAGGATCTTCATTGTTCTTCTTTGATAATCTCCCATTTGATTAATAATGCAGTTCGCAAGTTTTATGAACTAGATTATGTAATTTGATTTTCTTTTACTTTTCTTCTTCTATAATTGATAATGCAATGTGTAGTGGATCATACTTAGAAACAACATTTATTATTTAGCTAATGGCTCAATTTGTATGGTGATGAACTAGATTCATGTGATGACACTTTTGTATAGTATGTGACTTAGTTTGTATAGTTTTGCAAACTAGAGCTTGTGATTTGATTTTGTCTTGCTCTTCTAAGTCTTCAAAGGTCTCTACAATTTTTTTGTGCTTTACCAACTAGTAATGCTCTATGGAAAGTGACTCTATCAAACAATATTGATTTGTACATATTCCACTAGTTGAAAAACTTTTTCACAAATGTAAATGTTATGTTTTAGTATCATATTGATTGCTCATTGAAAGTATATTAAAAAGAATTTATAATATTAAACTCTATTAATGGGATAGTTCATGTGTGATAAGGATTAACTTTATAGGTTATCAAAGTGTAGTGGTTCAGCATCATCCACCAAGATGAATATTCTAGATATGAATGATATGAAAGGTAAGATAGGATTAAAAATAGTTGAAAACAAAGTATAAAGTGGTTTTGCAAGACTTTACAACAAATTGCAGTAGGTTGCAAAAGTTAGTAAATCACACAATTACAACCTAGGTAACATACATGATAAGGATAAAAAATTAGTGAAATTTTTCGGAGGGAAAATCCATTGAAAATTTAGTGAATCAATTATTTGTATACTAATTTATCATTATAAATCTAAATTGAATAACTTGTTTCTTTAGAAAAATAATTTTGACAATAAATAATTGTAGTAAAATTATGTAACTTTTGGTTGCTCTATTTCCAAATTTTAATTATTAGATTTCAATTCATTTTGTTAGCTAGTCTAGAATTGCTTTAGATAAGACATTCCATTTTTAGATGTGGAGTTTCAATTGATCATTAAAAAACTTATAGTAAATTAATAATAGTTAGATTTAGTTGATTAATATATCATTTTTCATTTTTACATCCAAAAATACTTTACATGTACTTTTAGTATTTAAGAGATTAAAAAAATTATATTGTTAATAAATCTTCAAATTAAGTTAAAAACAATTAAAATATGGGAATCTTATATATACATATTCATTTTGGTCACATTTAAGCAATTAGTATAATTTTTTTATTTTCAAATAAATCATTAGTATAATAATATTAAAATTGATAATTAATATGTATTTGGAATTTATGACAATTAATTAGTTTTGATATCTAATTAAATAACAAAAAAGCATATTGTCAAAAAATATTTTTTCCTTAGAAGTATTAGTTTTTAAATTATTAATGATGTAGTATTGACATCCTTTATATAATTTACTACATAAATTAGTATGAAAATTTATATTACTAAAAAATTATTAATAAAAAACATAATTTATACTTTATATTTTAATAGACCGAGAAGTTAGAAGAACATAATAACATTAATAGTTCAAATTGCATCATATAATCTTCTTCTAAAATGCCAACCAATCAATTTGTTAGGTGTATTGGTATCTACTCCCAATTTATTGTTTCTAACACTATCTATGGATAATATGGAACTTTTTATATCACATATCTAATGATGATTGTCCTTGTGAAGTTATTGCATTTGTTCCTAGAAAATTTAATTTGCGGACGAAAAAACTAATTATTCATCGGAGTCAATCTTTAATGGTATTCTTGAACTATATGAATATTTAATAAAATATATATTTGTAGGAAGTCTTTCCTTAAACATTATCCAATGTAGGCCAAAAATGAAATTTTCAAAGAGGTTCTCAATTTAAACTTGATGTCATAAATAAACAAGCCCATGGCATTTCCTTGTTAAAGTTGAATCTTTTAATTAATATTTTATAAAGTATATTACTAGAATAGTTTTTTATCAATTATTAATTATAGTAATTCAGTTTTCTTAATACTTTTAATAACTTTGGTTATTTTTATGTTGCATATGGACACTCATTTCATGGTTTTTTTGTATGTGGGACAAAGTGAAAGTTTGCATACAAATATTTTTTCAATCTGTAGCCTCCATCTAAATGTATTTTCCTTTTCTTGTCCTCTAGTTTTTCAAAGACATGGAGTGATTTTCTAAATAAAATCTAACCAAAATTCCTTAAACGATTTTTTTTTTTTTGAATACATAAAGCAAATTATTTAAGCATCATATAGTATATGGATAATTTTTTTTTTGGGATTGAGGTGCTGAAAAGTAATCCTTATGATGTTAAAAGACTTTGTGTACATATATATTTTATGTCTAATTATTTTTTATAGTAAACTTTTTCATCTGTAAATAGAGCTTGTGATTTTTTATTATATTAGGATCTTCAAGTGAATAATTTTATTTTTCTTTATGTCATTTTAATTTTCTTGATTGAATTGGTTGTCCAACAAATAAAAAAAAGTGTTTATATTTTATATGAAATAATTGGAGATTAAGAATTTCTATTTTGTAGATATAATACATAGATCTATTTGTTCCTATTAAAATTAGTATATTATGATTAGTGTTGAACATGTTTATAAAGCATTTGCAAAATTAATTAACATAAACCTGTTCACTACCTATCAACTCAATTATGTAAGCCACTTTTTTCTTTTTTTAATTAAAAAAAATGATCTTTTTGATAATCTTAGAAATTTTAATTATATAGGTTATATTGATTTTGGAGTGATGATGCAAAAATATATAATAGAAACAAACATTAAATCTATTTTAAATGTTTTTTGAAACATATTAGACAAATGTAATTGCAAAAATATTGATATTATAAAAATTTATTATCTCTAATGTCACATTACATTGGGAATGATACTAAAAATATTTTAATATTATAATATTTTTTTCTTCAATATAACTAACTCTAGTTGAAACATGATGTTAATTTTTGTACAGATATCTTGTCAGCATTTTTCTTTGAGATCAACATGTAAAAACATAATGCTTAGGGAAGTTATTGAATGATCAAAAATTACCTAACATGAATACCCACTAGTATATTTACTAGGATTATTTTTTTATGAATTTAAAAAGTTAAGGAAAGAATTGTAAAAGAAATATTGTGTTTAATTTTTACCCTCCCCCCAATTTCCCCCTTACCAACAATAGGATAGATGCATACGATAAACTTTCATTCTGGTCGTATCAGTAGTGATTACAACCAAGCACATTTAACTCTAGAGTTCTTATGAGATCCAAAGCAATAGTGATGGTTTAAATGCATCTTAAGAAAAAATGTTGGGTTGAAAATGAAGTTCATAGTCATTTTCCAAACCCTTATAAAATAAAAAAAAAGGTTATTTTGCAATACCTTGTGAAACTTACTGGATTCCAAGATTTACAAAGATAAATGAGAAAATAAAACCCTTAGATTTAGAATTTATTAGACATAATTTCCACTTCCAAATAGGGTACATAATGAGTGATTTCTGCTAATTAATTCCACCATCCACGCATGTTCTTTTCAATTTTCCTAAAAATGTATAATTGATCATTTTTTGGAAATGATAAATCTAATGATAAGAATCCTTGATATTCTAATAGAATCTTAAATAATATTTATCTGATGCTAACCAAGAGAAAGATTCTAGCACTTGAAGAGCAACTGTCTGAAGTCACAACCCTTGGAAACCAAATTTTGTAACACTAATTTTCATATAACTGACATCTAATTCATTCGTTCCCAAAAGTGAATACAAGATCTAGGCATGCATTTTTTGGATTATTATCTCCAAAGGGTATCTTGGCTATGGTTTGAGGAGAGATGCAATAGATTGAGAGAGAGAGAGAGAAAGAAATGAAAAGAAAACAAAATAACAAAATTGTGCATTTTTTAACAATTCGGTAAAAGCTTTATGTGAGAGATTCAAATCTCTATTTATAGTCCAAGAACAACTTCCATGTGTTTATAGCTTATCCACTAAAATCTAATGTTAAATGGCACATTATCTTTATTATATTTTATTATTCATAAGGTATTTCAAACTGCTAATGTTTTTAGCATCATCTTTACCTACATATATCTGTGGACTTAGAGTTTTTGCAAAATGCTATGAAAACTCACATCAAAGGTTTATATGGATTAAGTCTTTTTCTCACTTGTTAGATTGAAATTTATACTTCCTTTAAGTAGATATAAAGAAACAAATCAAATAATAAAAATACCTTTAGGTCTAAAATAGTTTATTCGAGAGCTTCTTTACACCTCTTCAATATATCCATCAAGGCATTTACCTGGTTAGTTGAAAGAGTATATAAAATCACCACCACAATATTTTTCTTCTTCTCCAAGTATCTATTTTTTAATTCAATAATGAAATGGCTTGAGAGTTGCATTGCAAGGGGATTCTTCATCACTGTTCTCTTTAGTCCCCTTGTTGAATGATGTTCTACTTAGAAAATATTATGAACTAGGTTTTGTAGTTCCATTTCATCTTCATGGCATAATTTAGTTCATAAGGTATGATAAATTGGTTGCTATAGAAGTCATTTTTCACTACTTTAGTTCATGAGATGCTGCAATTAGAGCTTAGAATTTTATTTCTAATTTAGCAACAATTTCAACTTTCATGGTGTTGTGATCTACATTTGATACGAATTTACCTTTTTTATTCAATGATTTATTTGCAAGTCATTGTGGATTGGAATCTACACTTTAGTTTCTTTATTTTTTCATGATTCAATTTTTATTTCATCAACCAAATTCACATATGACTTCATAAATTTCTTGTGCCTTTTCACTTCGTAGTACTCCACATAATTTACTCCACCTAACAAGATTCTTTCAAATCTTTCTCTTTTTGGGCATATTTTTACTTAGATGAAAACTATTATGTTCAAGAGTCATGTTTCCTAAGACAATTTGTAGCATTCCATTTCTACAATGTATAAGAGTGTTTCTTGTGTTTGTAAATGGTTTCTCAAAAATATAAGTACATGGTCCAACCATTATATAACCAGCTGTCTTCCCAAAACCACAACCTCTACTAGGTGACACGGCTTCCCCACGTATATTAGTACATCTTCTATCACACCATGTGGGAAATCCAATAAACAATAGAGTAAAGAAAGAGAAATCAAGGCATATTTGATTTCTCACATCCCAAGTTGTTTATACGTTAAATAAGGAGGAAGATTAATGTATCCCCCCAAGTTTCATAAGGCTTTCTCCATGATGGTGTCTCCAATATTTGTTGATATAGTATGGGACAAAGGATTTTTGTATGCCATTGGGATCTTTGATTTCAATAATGAAACTCACTTGTTTAGCCAGAATACCTTTGTAATATTGTTAAACCTTCTTTTCTCCATGCATAAATATTTAAGATACTTAGAATAGAATACTAAATTAATCAGATCCATGATGATATGTTTACCTTTACATAATGAGCACTTAGATCATTATGACTATTAATTTCTTTCTTCTTTCGAAGAGCTCTTCAAAATATGGTGTTGTAAATGTTTTATTTTTCATGTATCTTTCTTAAAAATTATCTATTTCAAAATTTGGTGGGGTGCTATAAAATCTTATCGTTCTTTAGTTCCTTGGTTGTACCAATTTTTCTTTCAATTTGATTTTGCAAATGTGGAAAATGTTGCTTAAATTGGTTTCCATGCATAACTTTTGGAAAATGTGGCATAGTAGTTTTTTCATTCTTCCATTAGTTTTCTTTGAGCAATACTTTTTGAGACTGTCATAGGATGTTATGAAAGGTACTATCTCTCCCTTTTTAATGTATTATTTTTTCTTATGCTTATCTTACATTTTCTTCTTTCCATATGTTTATTGGGGTGAAAACTCGAGTTCCTCCAACTATTTTCAACTCCTTGAAGTCATAATGACTTTGTTAGGTTAATCAAAAACTATTGATTAGTGGACATGCAATGGTAAAAAGTGACCATCAAGAATACAACCTTAAAATAGGATCCATGCAAAAAAATGATAAACCAAGCCAGTTAGGGGCAGGAATTTTACCTCTATATATTTAGATTCTTTAAACAACTTGTAATCAAATTGGGGTTAACCTTCAAATGTGTCCACTCCACCACTAAATCACTACATGATATATCTCATGATGTTGGGAGACTAGAACTACCTTCATTGTAGATGCTGGCGTTCACACGAAGGTTATGTTTTAGGGTTTCTTTGTTTCAATTAATGTATCACATAAGATGAGGCACAAAATAGAAAATAGGATTTTGGGGTCTAGCTCATTTCTTTATTATATTCGTGCATGATAGCCATCCCTAACCATTAATTTGGTTCATATGATATATGAGCATGACTCAATAGGTTCTTACAATGTTGATATTAATAAAATAACTTTTATAATTTTACAAGCAAAGGATGGTATCTAGTAAAACCATATTTCCACCCAAGCTATAAAAATATAATGGTTCGACATCATATATCCATGTTAATATTAATGCATAGTAAAATATGTTTTCTCTTGATATCTATATTGGACACAAGACATAGAATATATCATACTTGTATAGTCTAATCTTTAATTTCTTCATACCTGAGCAGACTATCAAACTAATGAAGTAGATATCTCATACCAATCCATTTAACCATGGCCATGCATCTTTAGTCTTATTTTATTAAGGGCCATAAGATATCAATTGAGTTATATAAAAGAGAAAATCCTATCTTGATCACATATATTCCCTTCCATGATTTGTGATATCTCAATCACAACTTTTATAGTAAAAGATATTACATATGATGATTAATTATGTTAAAGTAAACAACTAGATATATAGGAAACCACATTTATCCCAAGTCCAATTATCTTTTACATCATTATTGATATGAGAATTTCTTATAATGTTCACATAATAATTCATTTATCATTTTCATGATGAGTCAACTTAGTGCATGCATGTTATCAAACACACACCCATGTGTTGACTTAATATCTCATACCCTTGACAATTTTATCATCAGACCAAACACACATTTGTTTTGGATACATTATCATCATCCATATCCTCAATAATACTCAAATAGAAACAATTTAAAAATAACATGATAACTAAAGTACAATGCAATGGGTTCCAAATAATATTTTAGGTTTCATAGATTTTTAGTGTGAAATATGTGTGTGTGTGTGTGTGTGTTTAACTCGTTGTCTAAACCTAAAAAATATATAAGTATATAGATATGTATTTTACTCCCAAAAATAATAGAATATTCAAAAAATTATATAACACAATTAAAAATAGTCAAATTCCATATAACACAATTTCAGGAACAAAAAGTAAATTTAATTGAAACACCTTGAACTATAAGTTTAATTTTTTGGATCTATTATTCTTTCAAAAATTTTCAAGCACCTATAAAGCATATCATGAGAATAGCACAAAAAATTTTTTCCTCATGAACATTATATTTCCACATGAATATTTCATGAACAATACATGAACACTATCACTTACTATGCAAGCCCTCATAAAAATTGGAATAATTATAAGAAAACTATGCATTCCCTCTCCAAAATTGTTACAATAGCTTGTTTAAGATTTTGTAACTATTATTAAAGAAGATAAATAGGTACATAGGAAAAACCACCTAAAAAAATAAACTTCCTTCTTGTATTCTTTAGAAATCTTGAAGTACTGAATACAAGCACCAAATGCGCTATAGCCAAAGGCTTTGTTTATTTTTTTCGCAAAGTTACCAAAATCATGAATTTCTAGAAGACTTCCACCCATATATGATTCCTACCAACGAATCCATTTTCTTTCAAAAATAGTTTTTATATAAAGAAAACATTATCATTTTATTATTTTATGATAATTACTCACACAATTAATAAGAGCACCCCCTTGGTCTAATTTAATTAATTAACACAATACTAAAGTAAAATTAAATCCAAACCAAAATATAGAAAAATAGTCTATCCAAACCTAGACATAACCAACAATCTCTCCCTACCCTAGTTGTGTAGACCTAGACATGTCTTTGGTTTAGATTTTAAAAGTTTGTCGTAATAAATTTATTGTCTAATAAACTATAGAATCTTTTCTCATTCTTAATATAAGAAAATGTTACATGAAAATTAAAATTGCTTATATAGCAACTCGAGACATCCACATTTTCCTCTAAGCCATTAGATCTACCATCCAACTGATTCCAAAGAGTAGCCAAAGTAAAAGTTTTACCTTTCATCCCAACTCATAAGCTCCTCGTTGATGAGTGTGCTCCCTAGAAATAGTAGGGATAAAAAGTCATATAATTGATTCCTATGGGATTCCTACTTGCCTTAGAAAAAGCACCAAAGGAATCTAAATCGAACATCCTCAATCTCTTTGAAAGAGCGGGTAAAAGAAACACAATTATATTACTTTTCCAAGTCATACCAAATTTCTTTTTATCACAAGATGACTCTAGGATAGTAAGTATGGACTACTTTCATATGAAATGTGTGTTATCCACAAAAACATATCCGAGTTTATGTAGCTCAAAAGTAATACTAATAATTTCTTGTTAGGTATTTACCTAATCGAAGCTAACCCTAGCTTGGGTTAATAATTTCTTGTTAGTGTCCCTTTTTGCCAAGGTTTATTGGCCATCTCCAAATTTTCCCACAAGGCCAATATTGTCCAACATTCTGATAGCTGGAAGGTTCATTCAAATATCTAGGATATATCCACATCCTTAAGAATCAATTAGTATTCTGTGTGTAAAATCCCAGGAAAAAAATGAATAAATAAATAATATGATTTTTTTCCTAAAAAAATGAGGAAAATGGTAATTTTTCCACAAGAATAATAAATTAAAAATTTTAGAATACTGATGATAAAATCTATTTCATTATTGAATTTGTCTTATAAAATATAGCTATGATGATAAATTTCATCAAATTCTGAAAAAGTCAGAATTTAGTTTTTTTTTAATTTATTTAAATAATTATTAGAATAATTAGGTAAAAAAAAAGAAATGACCATGCCATGACGTCAGCACCAAGCATCACACACACAAAAAATAATAATAATTTATATATATATATATATTATTTTAATAAAAAAAATAAATGATTGGAATCTGAAAAAAGAGATGATGGGAGAGAGAGAGAGAGATGTAGAAAAAAAAAATATTAAAAGTTTCATTGATTTTTTTATCATAACAAATTATTCTCGCATCAGAATAGAATAGTCCAAGAACAAAAGTTACTTTACGGGATGAGATCTTCAATTTGATATCAAATTTATAAAGTTTCCATGAAATATTTCGAGAGGTAGTTAGTTTCTCCTATTAGAATATATTTCTATTTAAAGACTATAAATGATCATGATTTATATTTCAATTCGAACTGTTTATAAATTTCATTGGGAATAGTTAAATGGTGAAAATTTATTGTGTTTTGGTTAGTAAAATATATTGTAGTGTGAATTGGGTTTGGATAGTTATAACTATATCTAGAAAGTGGTTTAATCATAAATGACATATGTATATTTCATATGCATGGAAACATTCCATATAAATGGGTAGGTGTATGATACACACACACACACACACACACATAAAGGTATAATGGATTGTATTTTGTGAACTTGAATTGGGACAATGTCCAGACTAAGTTGCATGGTATTTTGTTTAGGAGCATGACTAATATAAATATACAAACACAAATTAAGACAATGTTCAAGCTGAGTTGCGTGGTGGTTTTTGGAAAATATCAAAGAAAAAAAATATTTAATCAGAAAAAATATAATATGGTTTTTCGGAGGAGATTCATATTTCTCAGAGTATGTCTAAGAAAAAAAATATTTTATTCGGAGAATGTACAATATTATTTTTTGGAGGAGGTCCATATTTTTTGGAATGATTCCATATATATATATATATATATATCTCTCTCTCTCTCTCTCTCTACATCTATTATATAATATGTCACACTTGGCTTCAACATGTGTGAGTGAGTCGATGGAACTCAAAAATATGAGCATATACATAATTCATCCAAAATTGTATTCATATAAACATTGTATTTGAATGGGTGTTGATATATATGCATGATGTTTTTTTCATGCACTTAGATAGATAGTGGCCCAGTAGTAGTTTATCTCTACCAAGCTTTAATCACTCTGTTGCGGGATCACATGTGTGAAGGGAAACGGTTGTGACTTGAATAATATATTATGTATTTTTATTCCACTAAGCAAATAAAATAAGAAAAAAATGTACATTACATTTGAGAAAATTTTATTCTATTGCATATTTTGTTGTGTGATGGAATGAATGGGACCCCTTGGAAGATGGGCCGATGGGGTGTCACATCTTGGTATCAGAGGTTAGGTATATGATTACCTATAACTTAGAAATTAGTACAAGTTTTATAATGTGGTAGGAAAGTTTAGATATATAAATATCTAATGCTTGGAAAAAAAGAAGGAACACTAGGGTAAAGAAACATAACTTTAGCGATTCAGAAAATTAAAAATTATTTTCAAAATAAAAATTCTATTATTAGTTGAATGTGATTCTTAAATTAATATTTGACTTATGTAGATGGTAAGTAGAGAATGAAGACATAGAGTATGTCCATGAAATGAGGATCAACCCCCAGCCATCTTTAACCAACATGCTTTCATAGAAGCTATGTGTGTCATCATTGAGTTGCACAGACTAGTACAGCTGGAAGTCAAGAAGGGTCAAGTAATCTTCAAAGGTTTAAGGCATATCATCTTCCGACATTTATTGGAGGAGGGGACCCAATGGTAATAGATCATTGGTTTCGACAAGTTGATAAAATATTGGAAGTAATAGAAATCACTACTAATGCTACAAAGATTCAGCTAGCCGCATTTCAACTAGAGGGTGAGTCCCAAGTTTGGTGGGATTAGATCAATGCCTCGAAGAAAATAGAGGTAATATCATGGAAAGAATTCCAAGAATTCCTTTATGGAAAAATATTTTCCGATTTTAGCTAGACATGCCAAGGCATAGGAATTTCTTAAACTTAGACAAGGAAATATGATAGTGCTTGACTACATGGTTAAATTCACCGAGTTGGCACATTTTAGGGATGATTATGTGGCCACTAATGTGACTAAGGTTTAGAAATTTGAAGATGGATTGAAATTGTCCATCTAAAGCAAGATTGTGGGATTTATTATCCAAGATATAGATTCGATGGTTAAGACATCTTTAGCCATCGAGTGGGAGGTCGAGGATGCATGAAATGTCCAGGAAATGAGTGGAAATGCTAGTGGAAAGAGAAAAGAGAGTCATCATTTTTCTAGAAAATGGCAAAGACCTTTTATCTCATGAGGATTTCATGGACAAGGTCATGATTATCAAGGACAAAGCCAGACGAGGAGTTCTAGCCAAATTGGACAAAAAATTATTTTTATTGTGATCAACTTGGACATTTAAAATGAGAGTTCCCATTGAAGTAAGCATCCCAGGATTATGAGACATCATAGTCCAGACATCCGTGGGAAATATGCAAACATGGTTTATTCCTCCTTACTCTAATATGGGTCCAAAAAATCAGATGCAATCTCGGGGTATTCCACAAATATCTTATACTTCATAGGTATACTAAGGAGGCCAAGGCATAGGTCGAGATCAAAAAGACTGCTCACAGGCCAGGACTTTGAGGACCCAAGGGTGTGTCTATGCTATTACACCATAGATGGAGATAATAGATCAGTTAGTAATACAATGTACTTTCTTGCTTTTTCATTTATGGGCAAGAGTTTTATTTGATTTTGGTGCATCACATTCATTTATTTTTATATCATATATGAAAGAATTGGGAATTGAAGTTAAAAAATTTGGTGAGCCATTGCATGTGATTTCTCGCTTAGTAACTAAGGTAAAAATTAGTTAGATTTGTCAAGATTGTGAGTTAGAAATCAAAGGGATTCTACTCATGGTAGAGCTTAGGGTCATGGACACTTTGGATTTCAATATAATTCTTGGCATGAACTAGGTTAACTGAATATCAAGTCATTATTGATTATGATCATAGAAGAATTAGTATCCACACACCAGATAATGTAAGTGTTATATTTTAGAAGGATAAGCATGATACTTTATCCCAGACTATATATGATTCTAAATGAGATGGACAACTTATGGGTTAGCTGGCATGTCTCACCATAGAAGAAGATGGGACATTGAATATGGATCTTTCTCGGATAGTTTGTGAATACAATAATGTTTTTCTAGATGAATTACTAGGATTACTCACACACAGGAATGCAGACTTTAGTAATGAGTTATATCATGGTACATCACCCATTTCTATGACTCCTCATAAGATGATACTGATTAAATTACAAGAACTCAATGTCCAGATACAAGATTTGTTGGACAAAAGTTTTATTAGACATAGCTCTTGACATTAGGGTGCTCCAGTTTTATTTGCAAAGAAAAAGAATAAACCTCTTTGACTGTGCATTGATTATCGACAGTTGATTAGGATTAAGATAAAGATTCAATGTTCATTACTAAGGATTGATGATTTGTTTGACCAGTTAAAAGAGGCACGAGACTTTTTGAAAATAGATCTTTGTATCAGATATCACTAATTGTGAATTAGCAAGGCTGAAACCCCTAAGATAACATTTAGAATGTAGTATTATCATTTTGAGTTTATAGTAATGCCTTTTGGATAAATGAATGCACCAACAATATTCATGGATCACATGGATAGAATATTTCAACCATATTTAGATCATTTTATTGTGATTTTTATGGATGACATATTGGTCTATTCTCAGTCTAAAAAATAACATGAAGATCATTTAAATTTTATTTTTTATACTTTGAGAGAACATAAGTTGTATACCAAGTTTGGTAAATGTGACTTTTGGTTGATAGAAGTAAAATTTTGAGACATGTAGTATCAGTTACTGGTGTCTCAATGTATCCTGAAAAAGTCAGGGCAGTCATGAGTTGGGAGAGACCAAGCTCAGTTTTTAAGATCATAGTATTTTGGGATTGGTTGGGTATTACAAAAGATTTATTGAGAATTTTTTTGGTAAGCTACTCTGATGACTAGATTGACCAAAAAATAAATCAAGTATGAGTGGACTGATTCATGTGAAAAGGGATTCTAATAATTGAAAAGGAGCCTTACTTCAGCTCCTATTCTTATAGTTTCGGATAGGGGACAGAAATATACAATATATTCTAATGTCTCGAAAGATGGATTGGGATGTGTTCTGATGCAATCCAGGAGAGTTGTAGCTTATCATTCAAGGCAATTAAAGAATCATGAGTGGAAGTAACCCACACATGATATAAAGTTCACAACTATAGTCTTTGCTTTAAAAATATGGCACCACGATTTGTATGGGGAGTAATTTGAGGTATATTCAGACAACAAAAGTTTGAAATTTTTTTTTTAGACAAAAAATCCTAACTGAGACAGCATCGATGGATGGAGTATCTAGAAGATTATGATTTACTTTGCATTACCATTCAGGTAAGACAAATGTGGTGGCTGATGCACTTAGTCAAAAGTTACGAGATGCACTAGTTAGTATAGCTTCACGGGAATGAGATATACTTGAAACTGTAGGACAATTTAGCTTACAATATAGCATTCAAAGTCAGGGTGTTATAGATAGTTTAGTAGCCATACCTTCCCTATTAAATAAGATGAATGATATCTAGAAACAAGATGCAGAAATATTATCCATAAAGAACTGAGCAGAGACTGAAACATGGGATGAATGTTGGGCTGTTCATATGGATGGTAGTCTTTGGTTTAAGGGATGGATTGTGGTTTTCTATATAGTGTAATTGAGAGAAGAAATTCTTATAGAATTTCACTATTCTCATTTAACTGTGCATTCAGGTGGCCAAAGATGCATAATGATCTTTATCATCAATATTACTAGAATTAGATGAAGAGACACATCGGAGATATTGTTCTATGATGCCTCATATTTCAGCAGATAAAGGCTGAGCATCAAAAGCCAATAGGATTACTCTATCCTTTAGAGGTAGTAGAGTAAAAATGGAAGCATATCATAATGAAATTTGTGACTCACTTGCTATGGACATCACGAAAACAAGATTCTATGTGGGTAATTATGGATCAGCTTACAAAGTTAGCATATTTTCTGGCAATGCAGATGACTTGCACACCTGAAAAATTATGCAGGTCATACATACGAGAAATTATCAAATTACATGGAGTGCTAGTATTTATTGAATTAGACAGAGATCCCAAATTTATGACTTATTTTAGGAAGAGTTTCTAGAAAGCAATGGAATCACAGTTGGTAATAAGCATTTCTTTTCATCCACAAATATATAATCAATTGAAAATGACCATACAAGTTTTGGAAGATATACTACCAGTATGTTATCTAGATTTCAAGAGTAGCTAGGAACAATATCTACCTTTGGTTGAATTTGACTATAATAATAGTTATTAAGCAAGTATCTAAATGACACCATATGAAGCATTGTATGGAAGGTCATGTCGATTTCTAGTTTGTTGGGCTGAGGTGAAAGATAAATCCATCATGGGTCCAGATGTGATTTGAGATACCTTGAAGAAATTAAATTTGATATGACAATGTCTTCTTATAGCTCAAAGTCAATAGAAAAGTTATGCTGATAGACGATGGAATCCTTTAAAATTTGAGGTGGGAGATCATATTTTCTTAAAAATAATGCCAAAAAGGGGAGTAATCAGATATAGTAAGCATGGAAAGTTATTACCAAGATATATTGAGCCTTACGAAATACTCGAGAAGGTTGATCTAGTTGCTAATCGACTATCATTACCACCACATTTATCCGGCGTCCAAAAGATATTCCATGACTCTATGCTTAGAAAATATTCTTGATCCAACTCATATAATGGATTGGGGCGAACTCATTATTGATGCAAATGGAATGTTTAGAGAAATGCTAGTGCGTATCATTGAATGTTGAGACCAATTTTTATGATGCAAGACTATGAGACTAGTAAAAGTGATATGACAACATCAAGGAATATAAAAAATAACATGGGAATGTGAAGACATGATGCATGTTGCTTATCCTTTTATATTTTAAAATGAAGGTATGTGTTTTAGTAATTTAATTATTATTTAACCTTAGGGTATGTTTATAATTATAAAGGTGTTTTTGTGAGAATTTCGAGATGAAATTCTTTAAGGAGGAGAGAATGTGAAATCTTAGAAAAAAAAAAGAATACATAAATAAATTGGTTTTTTTTTCTAGAAAAAAATAAGCAAAATATTAATTTTGTAATAAAAAAAAATAAGCTAAAAAATTTTAGAACCCTAATGATAAAATGGATTTTGTTATTGAATTAGTCTTGGAAAATATAGCTATAATGACAAATTTTGTCAAATTCTGAGAAAGTCAGAATTTAGTTATTTTTTAAAATTTATTTAAATAATTATTAGAAAAATTAAGAAATAAAAAAAAGACCGAATTCTAGAGAGTGACATAGTGCAGAGAAACAAAAAATTAAAAGTTTCATTGATATTCTTGTGATCATAACGGATTCTAGAGTCGAAATAAAATAGTTCAAGAACAAAAGTTACTCAATGTGATAAGATCTTCAGTTTGATGTCAAATTTATAAAGTATTTTAAGAAATATTTTGAGGGGTAGTGGTTTCTCCTATTGGAATTTCTTTTTATTTAAAGGCCATAGATGATCATGATTTATATTTCAATTCGAACTATTTAAAAATTTCATTAAGAATGGTTAATTGATAAAAAATTTGTGTTTCAGTTAGTAAAATATATTACATTATTAATTGAGTTTGGATAGTTATAACTGTGTTTGAAAAGTGGTTTAATCATAAATGGCATATTTGCATTTCATGCGCATGGGGACATTCAATATAAATGGGTGGGTGCATGATATATATATATACATATAAATGTATAAAAATTATATTTTGTGAACTCGAATTAAGCCAATGTCTAGACTAAGTTGTGTGGTATTTATTTCAGAAGCATGACTAATATAAATATGTTAACTCGAATTAGGACAATGTCCAGACTGAGTTACATGGTGAATTTTAGATAATATCCAAGAAAAAAAATATTTTTATTGGAAAATATACAATATGATTTTTTGGAGGAAGTCTATATTTCTCCGAGTATGTCCAAGAAAAATATATTTTGTACGGAGAATGTCCAATATAATTTTTCGAAAGAGGTCCATATTTTTGGAATAATTCTATATATATATATATATATATATATATATATATATATCTCTCTCTACATCTATTATATAATATGTCACACTTGGCTTCGGCTTGTATGAGGGAGTTGTTGGGACTCAAGAATATGGGCATATAAATATTTCATCTATACTTGCATTCATATTAACATTGTATTTGAATGAGTGTTGATATATATGCATGATATTTTACGAGCACTTAGATAGGGAGTAGCCCTATAGGAGTTTACCTCTGCTGAGCTTTGCTCACTCCGTTGCGGGATCCATTTCAGGTACAGGTCCTCTAGGATTTTACCCATATGTGAGATCACGCGTGTGAAGGGAAGTCAGTCATGGCTTAAATAATATATTATGTGTTTTTATTCCTCTGAGCAAATAAAATAAAAAAATGAACATTACATTTGAGAAAATTATATTTATTGCACATTTTGTTGTGTGATAGAATGAATGAGACCCCTGGGGGATGGTGTGTCACACTATGTTTCTCTCTAGAAAAACATCATTCATACCCATTATTCTTGATGTCCTTCCATCACTCATCCTGATTAATCCATAATTCTCAGATGAATATGTCACAAACTAGTTAAGGTAAAGAGTGAAATGTAAGGTGGTAGCCAAATATACCACTCATTCATTTTCATAATTTACTTTTTCATATAGATCAACACTACTTAAAAAAATAATATCACCCTCTATGACAAAAGTTCTAGCCATCCTTCTATCCCTAACCCTCTTCCTATGTTTATTTTGAAGTTTCTACAACTTGGGATAGTCCCTCTCAAACAGTCATACTTGGTTACAATTCTAACACTTCCCCATGGTTTTGACTACGATCTTTCCTTTGAAAGAACTATCACTTTCATCTCTTAGCATGGGTTTTGAACTCATTCTACTTCTCTTCTTTTTTTCCTTGGAAATAAGGATATCTAGAGAAGATCCTTTTCCTTTCATCTCACAACCTCACTTGTCAAGCTATTAGTAATGATAACTATGATAATTATTCAGAGCTGAGTTACTCAAGTTGATTATGAGTATCTTTCAACTCTCAATAAGCTAGTTACCAAGAAAAATTTCTACATCTCATCATTCAACTCCATTTTCATAGATACTAGACCATTAACCTTGGCTTGGAAAGTATGCAGTGAGTAGTCATATCAAATATGTCTTGATATTGTATTCTAATTAAGCACTAGATTAATAAGGTCTTGTCCATGATGTATATTTCTCATACCATACATCAATTTTAACTTGTTTCACATCTCAATTACATTTGTGATAGTAGAGATGTGGTGTAAAAGTATCTTTTCAATCTATTGTCTTAGTATGGAAGAAGCCTTAGGGTATGTTTTTCCACTATTCATTACCCATATCTTTTAATTCCAGATCACCAAAAATAAGTTCAAGTATGTTTCTCATCATTAAAAGATTAATCATCTTTATTTTCTAGGTTGAATAGTTTGACAGTTCAAACATAATCATACCAAGTAAATTATTTTTTCATCTTTCCAAGAAATAATAATCTAATCACTAAAAAATAAAAATACCAACATAATTAATGCTATGATACCACTTATTGGGGTGCGACCGTGATAAAATCCAATATCTAAGAAAATTTTTAAAATAGATTCTTGATCAAAATTGTTAATCAATTTGATCTTATATTTAAAATATTTTAATTTTATCTATTTGAAAGTTTTCCAAAACATGTAGGGATTTAAATCTATGTTTTTTGTTTCATATATTTTTTGTTTGAAATCTATTCACATATATATATTTTAGATTATCTAATAAATACACAAACACACATGAATATTAAATCTGTCCATATATATATATATATATACATTAAACCCAAAACATCACCACAAGCACATATAGTAATATATTCTGCTCAAACATGTTAAATGTATAAGCACACACAACTAAATATTTTGTCCCCAAAATTAGTAGAATATTCAAGAAATTAATCACACAATTACAAAAGTTTGAAGTCCATTTAACACAATTTCAAGAATGAAAATAAATATAATTAAAACACCTTAAACTGTTAAGTTTAATTCTTTGATATGATGTTAATCGGATGATTTTCGAGCACCTACAAGCATAACATGAGCACAAAACAAACACAATGCCATGTAGCTCAAACACATCACAAACAATCTTCTCCATATGAACACTTTACTTCTACAACATTAACCCAACACGAACACTACTCAAACATTACATGAGCATAGCATGAATATCACATGAACACCAAATTAACACTAGTTTTTCCTTCACACGCCCTCATAAATATAATAATAATGAAATAAAAACAGCTCCTTCACTTTCCAAAATTGTTATAGAAGTTTGTTTAAGCTTTTCTAATAATTGTTTCAGAAGATAAATAGGAATAGAGGAAAAACCACCTAAATAAAACAATCATCCTTCATGTTTTCTTAAGAAATCCCAAAGACCCAAACACAAGCACCACATGCACTATAGCCAAAGGCTTTACTTATTTTCATCGAAAAGTCATGATACACATGACTTTTCGAAATACATTCAGCCAAACATGATCTTTGCCTATGAATCCATTTATTTTTCTAATATAATCTTTATATAAAAAAATTACCATTTTTTTATTTTGTGATAATTACTCACACAATTAATGAGAGTGCTCCCCATGGGTCTCATTAAATTATTTAACATAAAACAAAATTAAATTAAATCCAAACCAGAATATACAAACCCAATCTACCCAAACCCAAAATGATCCAACACAATTAATAAGGACATGTGAAATAATAAATAAATTTCTTTTTATTATTTTGGGCGGGATCTTGAAAGCTATCAACTTTCTTGTTTAAAAAATTTTCTATATGATCAAATCTTAGATTCACTTAGTTAATTTGATTATTGATAACCTTTTCCTCTTCCATACAACTTTCCACCAACTTGTTCAAATTAGCAAATTGATTGATCTACCAAATATATTTGTTGAGGGGTTTCCATATTAAAAGAGTATTGCATCAAATTTTCCTCCATGAAAATTTTGGATGGCTCCTCCTGCTTGAATAGTAGGTATTTCTATATGTATAAAGTATTGTGTTTCTTGAAACTTATTTTGACATTAACTTGATCAACAACCATCTCCTCTCAGTGTTGGCTAAGTAAATGCACTCCTCCATTATATGATTACTCTATTGAAAAAGTGAATATTGTATCTTAAACACATTCACCTATTTTAGTTTGGTTAGTCTCCTAATCTCTAATTTTTATAATCTTCTAATCAAGGAATCTAATCTAGATTGAATAACCAACCTTTCATTCAAGGTGTGCTTACCTCTCTTTGCCAAATATTGAAGCTTCAGCAGTTGAAGCATCCTTCATTTGGTTCATCACAGCCTCTTGACATTTCGGCCAAATAGTTCAAAAAATCAAAAGTATGAGATAGATGATTACTCTTGAAGACACATAAGGTTTTTAATTCTCCATTGTAACAAAGTTTATAATTTTCTTTTTTATTCCATGTGTATTTGTTAGTGATCGGCTCTAAGCAAATGTCATGATTATTATCATTTTAAACTTTATTAAATAAGAGATATTTTATTATTATTTTGTTGATAATTAATTCAAGTAACAATGGGCTTTGCTTATGATCATCAAGTATGTGACTTGATAGAAAAGCCCCAAGGATTAAAAGATTACTATTTTAAAAGTACCTAGTTATTCATTATTGATATAACAATAGTGAATTATGACTAGCAAGGAGCCTAACTAATAAATATTTTTCATAAATCATGAATATGTGATATTAAGTCAGCTCATAGGTTTATAGCGAAGAACAATGTATTGAACCAATGTGTTATGAGAATACTACATTAATTAAAAGTAATAAATAGTTCTCATTATAGTGATATTTTTAGTCCTCATATTTGAAGTCATAATCGATCCCTAGATGGGGGAACTCCATATTTTGATACAACAAAATATTATTCATAATAGGATGATAATGCATGTTATGATTGGATATAAAGTAAGTCATGCGAAGGGATATGTATGAATAAAGATCAATTTGTCCCTCATTTGAAAAAAGATATCGCTATGTCACACGATACAGAGACTAAATTAAATACTTGATCAATCTCAAATAAATTAATGATAGTTATTAGTCTCATTTGTTTTATCTTTCTACTTTAGATCAAGAAATATCATTGAACTATATAAGGGTGATTTAATGCATGCATTATATTTCATTAAGATATTGTGTGACAAAATAACTATGACATTTAATATGAATTAGATAATACTTAATATTCATATAATTTGTGTTTTCATAATAAATTGTAAAGATCACTTATAATTAGTAAGCCTTAAAGACATTTTTGGTCCAATGTCAACTTTTTGTGGACCAAAAGGATTACATATTTAGAATGGATTGGAAACTAACTATTGTGTTAGAATTAACTTATATATAGTATTACAATATAGTTTTAATACTTAATTAAATGTGCTTTAATTTTTAGTAAAATTGTAAGATAGTTTATTTTTATAAAATATGATTTTATTAAATAATGTTTGGAGAACCATAAAAAGGTTTGTTTCAATAAAATGCAATTTATTAAATGAGGTTTGTATTTAAAACCATAAGCCAATTTATAAAATTATGTATTTTATGAAAACATGCAAATATATTTACAAAACACATATAATATGTATTTTGAAAAAATATGGAATACCTAAAAGGTGTTTTAAGTGAACACAATATAAAATGAGTTAATTATTTAAAAAAAATATCATTTCTCAAAAACACAAGATGCATCTTGCATGTTTTGAAAAACACGCCATGACATGGTTGTCAAAACACATGTATGTTTTCCCGAAAACACCCCAGACATGTTTTAACATAAACATGTCTCATGTGTAAAAACATGTGTGATGTATTAAAATATATAAAAAAAAATTAAAAGCAAAAACAAACCACTATAAATACGCATAAGATATATAAAGATGATACTATTTTTCTGATATGAACATTATGCGATATCAAACGATATATAATAAATATATGAGATATACAAAATAATAGATACATATCTAAAATTATCTTTCTAAACATAACAAGTTATTTTAGGAAACAAAACAAGATATTTTCACAAGTGTTTGTGAAAATATAGAAATATTAGTTTCTTTTCAAAAAAGAAGGTTTGATGAGAGAAAACCAAGGTGATAGTACATAAGCTTTTAATTTATAGTGTTCATAAATAAATTTGTTTATGTAAATTTCTTATAGATGATGTCACTATATTAGTTAAGAAAATTAAGGTAATTTTATTTCACATAATCAATTAATTAAATCTAAGGGTCAATCACTTGGTTTCTACCAATGCATGATTCCTATTATGATTAGAATAGATGAGTAACTTTTTTCTAGGCTAAATTTATTGTGAAATATATCTTTAAATTCTAAAACCCCATCAGCATGATGTACTACAAATAATTTCTTTAAGAATTTTACTTCTAAGTCAATCTAATTTTGAATACTCCCATGTCATAAAAAGTTCAGCCATGTCTTCACCTTATCTTTCAATTAAATGGACAATGTTTCAAACTTATTACATCAACAAAAGATCAACCTTCTTCAAATAGGTTGCAAACCTCTTCAATTATTTAATACGAGCATACAAATTCTGACACCACAAATCATGAAATGTTAAAAGAAGTTGTGCAATGTGTGGCTGAATAATCATTAGTTCACTAAGTGGTAAATATAAAAGGGCATATTCTTCCTCAAAGGATGTATATTATTCTTCATTGTTAAATACTCAATGATGTGCCCTTCATAAAATCCTTTCAAACATTGTTTTTGTCTCACTTCATGATCCATTGTTGATAATAAGTTCTTCAAAAGAGTTACAGAAATCACTAAGTCAGCTTTCTCAAAGTTTGTTTGGGTATTATGAATCTAAGTTGTCATACAAAGTCACTATCCAAAATATCACCACAAAAAAAATGTTAAAAATAGCAACACTAACACTCTGGTACCATCCAGAATATGTCATTTGATGACTTGAATAGGTGTAGATAAAAACAATTTATAATCCTATGTTTTACATCTATGTATGTTCATGCACAACCAATGATTAGCAATATAAACCTCTCCATTTTAAAATTATCTATGAAAATTCATTGTGATAAATTTTATTGGGGAAAGTTCTATGAAAAATGAGATATCGAAAAATAATTGGTTTGTTGAAATAAGTTAATGCGAAATTTCATAACACCTTTTGAAATTCAAAACCCGAGAATGAAAAACAAAAAAAACTGATGAAAACACCTTGGATTTGGAATTCAGAAAACATAATCACCATAGAAAATTGGATACATGATGATTTTCTATATATTTAGGATTAAAAAAAACCATCCATAAGATTCATGGTTCCTATAAAGTAACATCACAATACATGAATCAAACTTTTATATTTCTTTGCATAAATGTTAAGTGATATCCTTTAGAACACAATAGATCTAAATAATATTTATTTAGGATAAATCTAATTGAAAAAACTAAATATTTAAAGAGTTAATCCAGAAAAACTACATACCTTACAAAACTATAAGACAAAATCTTAACAATCATAGATCTCGAATCTAAATCAATCATTTTCGAAGAAAAACACAATATCAAACCTATCATTTCTTGAATTGTGATCTTCTTAGGATGATTAGCTAGGGTAAGAAAAGGAAGTTTTGTCCGAAAATACTTTAAAATAAAAAATCTAAAATATAATATGTATTTCAAAAATATGCCCAAACTAGTGCATCTGAAAACAACATGGCAATGGGCGTCATTGTGAACGGAAACAATTGCTATGCTATTGATTTTTTAAAATCATAGGCTGGCGTTGTGAATGCTGGCTATTGAAAATATTGTAGGGATCCCATTACGCCCCTAACCCCTCGCCCCTCGCCCTTGAGCTCCACGAAGGAGCGAGGGACGAGGGGTGAGGGGCATAATGGGATTCCTACAATGTTTTCAATAGCCGGCATTCACAATGCCGGCCTATGATTTTAAAAAATTAATAGCGTGGAAATGGCTGCAGTTCACAACAACGCTCATTACCATGCTGTTTTCAGACGCACTAGTTTGGGCATATTTTTAAAATGCGTATTATATTTTAAATTTTTTATTTTAAAAGAAGTATTTCAATACAAAACTAAAGAAGAGGTGTGGTAAAAAAGATTGGATAAAGGTGGAAAAAAATGTGTTTTGTTAGTTTTATAAAAAATGTCACATAAAAGACAAAACTACTAAATGAGGAGTGTGCCGTCTATTTTATATTTTGGTATAATAATCTCTCTACGACATAATTTTTTATAAGAAAAGTGAAGCAAATATAAATAATAAAAGATTACATTAATTAATAAATTAGTAAGGCATCTTTAACTACTATAGTTTTTAGCTCAACTCTAGCACATTTTACAAGGAGATGTAAAAAAGCATTGTCAAAGATGATTAAGGTTTTTTGTTGCCTAGATTCTCAACTTCATAAACTAGCAAGATTTTACAAGGTTTTGTAAAGTTTTTGATCTAGTATGCTTTTCATGTTTCTCACTTGTTTTTTTATGCTTTCTATTGTTCCTTGAACTTATTTATTGGCTAGAATACTCTAAAAATACCAAGAGTCAATAAAAGATTTAAAATATTTTAATCTATGACTATTAACATTTAAGTTAGGCTTATTATGCAAAATTGCTACACAAACATGGGTATCACAAATAACATTAATATATGTGTGTGTGTGAGTGAGTGAGTGTGTGTGTGTGTGTGTGTTAGTAGTATCAATGTTTTTGAAATAGTATCATGCTTGAAATAAGATCAAATAATTGTAGGAAGTATGATTGTGACAGAAATAAGCAAAAGAACAAGTAAATCATGTGTGCCTATTGCCTTCTTTCCCCTCTCTCTGTGTCCCTAAGTTGGACACTTTTAGATCGGTCGTGAACCAGAAAGAAGGAGCTACTTTTTCTTTCCTCTCGCCTATTCACGCATGAAGATCATCGTATGTATGCTTTACTTCGGTTGCCGGTGCTATAAGTAGGATTCCCAAGGTTGTATTATCGCTTCTCTTGGAACCATCGCTCTTTTGAGTGGGGTGGGGGAGGAAGAGTGCGTGGCAAAATCATATGAAATGAAAAGTGTTGAGCCTCCCACTTGTGGCAATTATGAAAGTTCATAATGTGTTGCAAACATGGGAATCATAAGAACTAAAAAATATATAGCAGTGAGTTTGCCTAGAACCTTGTGAAAATTCTTTAGACCATTACTGGACTAGTTAAAAACCGAAGTTGAAGGAAAATTTCGCAACACCTTGTGAAATTTTCATGGACCACTCCTAAAACATGTACAAGCTAGAATATTAAGTTGTCGTTGTTATAAACACTTGATAACTACTTCAAATAGTTATGTTGCATAATTTTAATGATGACTTCGGCCTTTTTACTTCTTTTTTAGTGAATTAGATATAAATGTGAGTGGAATATACTTGAACTATAAAATAAGAGTTGAATGTGAGTGAAACATATTGAATCAAGAATTATATTTTTTTTTCCATCATCTCCATGATGATTCTCTTTAAGCATTGCTAACATCCCAAAGTGATGAAAATTAAATGGATGTGTGGCTAGCTTTTATACTTTTTTTGGCAAAGGAGCAAGTTATATGCATTATATGATAATTAGTGTTGGGAATTTAAGTTTGCAAGGTATTTAATTATTCATAGTTAACTATCCAATATTTGAATCACTAGCTTAAATTTGTCTCAAATGAATAGTATTTTTATGTTCTATTAGGATGTAATGGATAGTTATATTCTATAATCAATCATTTTCTTAATAATATCATTTACTATGTATGATAAGGTAATTAGAGATGAGGTTGTGTGGAACATGAAGTTAACCTATAGAAATCACTTATCTATTATTAGAATATTTATCCTAAATACAAAAATATTTCATATATTAATTGGTCTCGAAGAATTATGTCTACTTAATTCCCATTGATATGATTTTTATCAATTTGTTACCTTTTATAATTTCTATATCCATAGAGTTTCATAAGGTGTTTCAAATTCACCATATACTTTTTGTTCAACAAAATTTTCATTTGACCATACCTTTATTACGAGAAAAAAATTCATTATGGTGGATGGTCCTAGGTCAATGTATTATGAGTGTTGATATTAAGTAGTATTTGATCATGCATTAGCTATCCTAAGTGAAGAGATTAGGTTTAATATTTTGTTCACGACACCTAGTGTAACAATCAATTCACATATACAAAGTGGCATATAGAGATATAAATCAAAATACCACTAAAATAAAAAAGAACTAACATATTTGCATCTTCCCAGACAACGAAAACTTTTGATCATTTTATTGTAAGTGTGGTCAACATAATTTACAAAACTATAATTTTTACCTATGGGCTATGATTGTATATGGGTCACAACACACAAGCTTTAATATAGTTATGTGTGATATTAAACTAGGAATTATACATCTCATGAGACAACATCTGCCTATTCTTACCTAACAAAATAGAAACACACATGCAATCTAAACTTTATAGATAGACTCATTTCACAAATGATTCCTAATGAATCAATGAATATAAGTTATGTGAAACTCTCATTATATACAAGAGCTCCATACATTAAAGGTCAATATCACACAAAATGTCACAATCATATATTACAATAAATAAAAAAAAAGACCTCAGGAAACACTAAAACATCAACCAAACTTGGACTTCGAGACTTTATTTGGCTCATCTTGTATATTCTGTAACATTCAAGATTTTATTTGACTCATAAAACATTAATATATATATATAGGTGTGTGTGTGTGTGTGTGTGTGTTTTAGTAGTATCAGTATTTTTGAAGTATAGTTCTTGAAATAAAATCAAATAATTGTAGGAAGTATGTCTGTGATAGAAATTAGCAAAATACAAGTAAATAATGCTAGAAAATAATTTGCTAAGCCCTTTGAAAAATTCATAATGTGTTGCAAACATGCGAATCATAAGAACTGAAAATATATGGTACAGAATTTGCCTAGCTCCTTGTGAAAATTTTATAGACTATGACTGGATTATGTAGAAATTGAAGTTGAAGAACAATTTCACAACATATTGTGAAATTTTCATGGACCACTCAACATGCACAAGCTATGATATGAAGTTGTAGTAGCTATTATAAACACTCAAGAACTACTTCGAGCAGTTATATTGCATAATTTTTATGATGTCTTCCATATTTTTACTTGTCTTTTTAGAAAATTAGATATAAATGTGTATGGAATATACTTGGACTATAAAATGAGAGTTATATGTAAAATATATTGATTCAAGAATTGTTTTCTTTTCTCCATCTTCTCCAAAATGACTCTCTTTGACCATTATAACATCCCAAAGAGATGAAATTTAAAAGGATGTGTGGGTAGATTTTATAATTTCCTTGTTAAAGGAGTGAATAAGATGCAATATATGATAATTAGTATTAAAACTTTAAGTTTGCATGGTATTTGAATATGCATAGTTAACTATCCCAAACATTGAATCACTCACTTAGATTTGCCTCAGATAAATGTTATTTTATGTTCTATTAGGATGTAATGGATGGTTATATTATGATCAATAATTTTCTGAATGATATCATCTATATTGCATATTAAGGTAATTAAAGATGAAGTTGTGTTAAGTTAACCTATAGAAATCACTTATCTATAAATAAAATATTTATCCTAAATACAAAAAAAAATCATATTCTTATTTGGTTGCAAAAAATTATGTCTACTTAATTCCAACTGATATGATTTTTATCAGTTTGTTACCTCTTCTAATTTATATATCTAGAAATTTTCACAAGATGTTTCAAAATTACCATATACTTTTTTCTTCAATAGAATTTTAACTCTACCATATATTTATTATGCAAAGAAAATTCATCATGGTGGATAATTAAAGGTCAATGTATTATGAGTATTCATATTAGGTAATCCTTTTTTTTAATAAGTAATAAAGTCATATTAGGTAATCCTTGATCATCAATAAACTATCCTAAGTGAAGAGATTATGTTTAATTTTTTTTTGACAACACCTAGCATTAGAATAATGTCACATATCAAAGGTGGGATATAGTGGTATAACTCAAAATACCATCAAAATAAAAAAAGAACTAACACATGTGCATCATCCCCGACAACGGAACTTTTAGATCATTTCATTTTAGGTGTGGTAAAAATAATTAATAAAACTATACTTTTTACCTATGGTCTATAGTTGTATATATGCCACAGCACACAAGCTTTGATATAGTTAAGTGTGATATTAAACTAGGAATTATACATCTCATGAGCATATGTTAGCCTATTGTTACCTAAGATAATAGAAACACACAAGCAATCTAGATTTTATAGATAGAGACATTTAACAAATGGTTCTTAATGCCTTAATGAATATAAGTGAGGTGGGACTCTCATTATATACAAAGAGCTCCATATATTAAAGGTCAAAATCACATAAAATGTCACAATCATATATTACAAGAAATAAGAAGAAGACCTCATGGGGCAATAAAACATCAACTACACTTGGACTTCGAAACTTTTTTTGGCTCATCTTGGATATTCTGTAACATTCTAGAATCCTTTAGAATCTTCAATAAGGAATTGTCCATCTTGTTTTGGGTTTCGTTTGGGTCATAGCCTTCAAAAATCAATGAGTTGTGAAAGTTATTGCTTACCTAATTTGGTAAGTTCCTCATTATATCTTCTTTATGAATTTTTCTTATCTCATCTTTTAATTGACATAATGATTCAGCTAGCTCCCAACATTCTTCATTATCAGATTACTCTATCCATTTTACCATGTACTCCTATGTCATACCATGGAATATAATTATTATGTTTAACATTATCTACCAAAATATATTCCACATCTTTATTATATGATTACTCTATCCATTTTACTCTCATTTGTGTCCTATAATGTTTTTTTCAAATAATATCAACATGATCTTCATGGAATGACTTTAAGATACTTACATGAAAGATTTAATATACCTTAAGCTTCAACATAACTTGTTCAATAAAATATGTTTCTGACATTATCCAATTTGATAAATGGTCTTTCATATTATCACATCAAGGCCTTGTGTATTTTATTGTATTGAAGTACTAATTATAATTCTAAAAGTATCAAGTTACCTACTTGATATTACAAATCTCGCATATTGTTACATGTTCAATTTTGATCATTTGACCAAAAATGGAGTATATAAGTTACCTCCTTAGAAAATTGATATACTATTGGATTTAATCTGACATATCTCAAGATAATTTTGGTTGGAGAACATGGTTGTTGCCTCATTACATAGGAAGAAAATTTAAAACTTACCCCATTAGATATCATGTCTTGTATTCTATCAAGATATAAGTTACTTCTTATGTCCAATATTTATTCTCAACAAATAGATATAAATTTGATTTGTATCTCATATTCATCCCATGAATACCAATCAAACTTTATACTAATCTTAATTCATTATTATTTTAATAATAATAATTGATTAGGGACATTTAGAATAATTAATAATATTATTCAAAAATATTATATATAATAAACATGAAAATCATAATAATAATTAATTTTCACAAATAGTAAAAATATCATGTCCATATGATAGGTCTAGAGTACTATTACTAACATGCTATATAAGCATAGTTGTTTTGCTTTAGCATTCTTCCAAAATGAAAGAAGCTTTTTATAGCCCTCACAACTTCATTCCCAATATGTTTCCATGCTTCCTTATAAAATTTTATAGTATAACCATCTGGACTTAGGGACTTTGCATTGCCCATACTAAATAATCCATCCTCTATTTCTTCTTGTGTGAAATCTAAAGATAGTAGATTTTGGTCATCATCATGAAGTATTATCTCCTCTGTTATGACCACTTTAGACATACTTACTCTCTCCTTCGATGTACCAAGTAAGTTTTTATAAGAATTAGTGAATGAGTCTACTATCTCTTCGTATGAGGTAGTGTACGTCTCATCCTTTTTTACTATAGTCACTATATTACTCCTTTGTAATTTTTTTCTTGCAAAGGCATGAAAAAACATCATACACTGGTCACTCTATTTTATGTATTTGAACTTTTCTTTTGGTGTAAGGAAAGATAGTTCAGCTTCTTATAACTTTCTCATTTTAATTCTATAGCCTCTTCTTCTTTAAGAATTATATTGGGTGAGTATAAAATATTCTCATGCAGAGATTGGAGTTCATTAATTGTGAGACTCACTCTTGTACTTATATGGCTAAAGTAATTATCATTAGCTCCTTAGGGGTTCTTTCAGCATTTTTAGCTTTTTAACCAGTTGAAACATTAAAGATTTCAGAAGATTCTACCTCCATGTATTTAGTAATGTTTGAGTGAACTCCTTGTGGATGAGCCACATATTGTAGAACTTGAAAGAAATCTTTCTTTCATATAATCTCATCTTAGAAGATATTAAGATGATGCAATGGTCCGAAAAAAATACTTGGGGTAGTATTCTAGCATGACTATCAAGGCTTAATTCAGTCTATTCATGGTTCATCATTGCCCTATCTTATTTTCTTGACACTCTTTTTGTTTGTCCAAGTATAAAAAGAACTTGAAGAAGGAATCTTTAAGGCTTAAGAAGGAAGAACAATTGATGACATCTTGGCATTCATATATAGTAACCATTCTACCTCCAATCATATCTAACATAGTGAGTGGAGAGTTAAAATCTCATATGACAGACCATGTTGATGATTCCAAAGAGACCTACGTGGGTGGGCATTCCCAAAGTGCTCTTCCACTAACAATCATTGAAGGCTATAAATGATTGTTAGTCTAAATTTGATTTCCTTCACCTTATCCAATATCTATAGACAAACATTCTATGGAGAAGCGGACATTTCTTTAATTTCGGTAGTCTAGTTGTCCCACATTACCTTTATTCTTTCATTCTAATGATATGCAAAATTATCTAGCGAGCCAAATCTATTAAATTTCTAATTCATCGGCCAAGAAAACCTCTAGGGGTTTAACCTTGTCTCAATAATGGCAAAAACATCAATTTCATAGGCCTTCAATAGTCTAAGAACCCCTTTGTGTTTGATGGGGGAATTAAATCCCCTTATATTCCAAAAAGCAATCTTCATTTTATTCGTGCATGTATTTCTCCTTGTAGGGAGTAGCCCATTATATTTAGGCATCTAGAATTCCCATATACAACCAAGACTACTCGTGATTTTTCAATACACATTCAAGCACACATCCAATACACATCCAATACACATACAGTAGGATACACTTCCAAGGACACATCCAAGCATGCATACATACATCTGAGCATACATCTGAGCATGCATCAAATACACATCATGACATACATCTGATAGTACAAACCATAACACACCCAATATACATTTTGACATACATCCAAGCTCATATTCATGCACACAGATTCTTGATACATACTCTTCCATGCATGAGTTTCAGCCAACCCATTTTTACATCCATGCCCCATTACATAATTATCATACCACTTGACATATATGGACCAGACACTCAAGTACCGGTACATAATTATCACATATTCCTCCATACATACACAAATATGTGTGTGTGAGATTCCAATAAATCTAAGAATTCAGCTGATACACACAAACACAAATTCAAGCAAATTGAGCTCACATTCAAGCAAATCGAGCACACATCCAACTACTTACACACATAAAACTTCCAAGCAACCATAAGAGTATGTAATACCCCAGTATGTGTTTGACTAGTATAGAATCCTTGGATAGGCATGCATGTATGAGCTATGAGGAACAACCTCAATACATACAATTTCAAAGTTGGTTTCTCTAATTATAGCAATTTGTCTCACGTTTCTTGGAAATATAATTATAGCAATTTGTTCAATCCATACAATTTCATGTGCATAAAGCTCCTAGACTTTAAGAAGCCTTGATACATTAATACATGATCTCCATATATTTTGATAGGCCATACAAATATACCCCTAGTTTACTATCCTCTATATCTCATCCATGCATCCAAGAACAGCCATACCTTTACATTATCTTCCAATTCTCTTCCTAGAATAAAATCATACATAATCTTACTTTTAGACTTTCATTTTTGTGGAGAGTTTAAGTTCTAGGAGAAAAGTAGATGGACCAAGTAGACCTTGAAGGAGTTGTTGAGTGTATGCAATGTGATTTAGCACCCACTATGCTTTCCATTCCAATTGCATATAGATAACATCATACCTTTCCATGCATTACCATATGACAAGCATAGTAAGCCCATATTTAGGGGTGACGCTACATCTCCCAAAAAACCCATTAAATAGTTTATATACTTTGTAGAGATGCACTATTTGTGATACTTCCTACTCCCTCCCCCAAAACTCCAAACAATAATCTCTTTACAACATAAATTAATCATAAATAACTTAAGTTATGATGGGATGAGGGCTCTAATAAGTATTTTATGCTAGGGCATGTGGTGTAATGACCCGTACTAAAAAATACAATCTTTAAACATGTTTGAGCAAGTTTGACCAGGGTTGACCAACACTTAGTATGTGGTCAACATTTCCTTTTTCAAGGGTGATTAATTTTGGTTGACCAAGATACCATTTCATAGGTCTCGTTTGATACGAGTTTACAGACTAGCAAAATATTAAAATCTAACTTACGCATAAAAAGTTATGACCCGAGAAGTTCAAACAGTAGCACTTTAGTATTGTTTAGGTCTGTCTGAAATTTTCACCCGAAAATGACCCTATGCCCTATATAAACACGTCTTTGGGTGCCAAATGAAGCCCTAACCCCCAAAACACCCTCTTGAACTTTAAACCCCTAGGAAAAAGCTCTCCAAACTGGAACCAAGTTGGGCTTTTTGTGCAATTACGAGCCGTGAGATATCAGACCAGACGAGGCACCACCGGCCATCCACCAGTGACACACGCTGGACCACCAGGTGCGCCACCACTGGATAATGCTGGCTGTGAAATTTTATGGCCAACCACCGGTGGACACACCGGGATCTGGCTGGCGAACCCGCCGACGGATGCACCATTTCTCTCTCGGTTTTTTGTGATTTTTCGGCCATTCCGGCGACTATTTGACCAATGTAGTAGTATTGATGAGTTCCTGATCTCTTGGGCTTTCCATTTATATGTGATTTGTAAATTTTAAACATCGTCTATTTAGGTTTTTATTTTTAGGTTGTTACGAGTAATTTCCGAAAAGTTCGGGCTGAAATTAGGTATCAGTTAGTCAAATTAGGAAAAATTGGAGCTGGATTAATATAATTAAATATTTTTAGGAATTATTGGCCGGTTCATTTTTGAAAAATGAGCTCGCGGATGTAAAGTCCTAATTTTGGGTATCAGGTCTATAGGGCACACTGTATAATTAGGCATGTCATACCCAATTTAGTAGGTATCATAGTTAAAAAAATTGTTCTGAGGCCTTCGGGACATCTCGATGTCATTGGTTTATTTATTGGAACCTAAGTTATATTTTATTGGTATTATAGGCGCTCACGCCGAGCCGGGAGACGATCATGCAGGGGAGCAGGACTGATCATCTGTAGTCAGTCAGTGGTTTATATGTTTTTATATGATTTAGGATATTATATCGATATATCTATTATGATTTAATACTTTACATATATACTATTTTGATCAGATGTTTGGTTGCATTCAAACATGTTTTCGGTTTCATATAAAACGAGTTATCATTTCATGTGAATTTTGTCAACATTTTAACTATTTGAAATTTTTATGATGTTCATGGATGAGTCTGTGGTATTTGGATGTTTGGGGTACGTGGTTTGATGTTTTAAACCACCTTGAAAAAAATATATTATTTTAAAAATTTGATTTCTTTGAGATTTGGGAAATATTTATGATACGGTAATTCTGGAAAAGCACATGTAAGTGAGGGAAAGATTATATGTGATTAGTGGACACGTGATGGATAAGTTCACCCGGAGGTTTATTAAATGCCACGTGATGGCCAGGTTTACCCGGAGGTCTATTAGGTACCACGTGATGGTCAGGTTTACCCGGAGGTCTATTAGGTACCACGTGATGGCCAAGTTTACCCGGAGGTTTATTAGGTTTCACGTAATGGCCAGGTTTATCAGGAGGTTTATTAGGTGTCACGTGAAGGCTGGGCTTGCCCGGAGGTTTGATGCCACGTGATGGCCGGGTATACCTAGAGGTTTGTTAGTTGCCACGTGATGGCAGGGTCTACCAGGAGGTTTGTTAGTTACCACGTGATGGTCGAGTGTAACCACAGATTTATTAGTTGTCATAGTGTTGTGAGGTCGGGCTTACCGATAGTTTATGGTGGGTTTGTGGTATGGTACACAGTTGGCTTCTAAATAAGGTATAATCCTATAATACTTATGATTATGGTACTTCAAAGATTTTTTTTATGCGACATGATGGTCATACATGTTTTATGCTTGATTTGTGTGTTGTGAATGATTTATACCACAGTGTTGTTTCTTAGTAGTCATGTCGGTTAGATCTTGAGCATGAAATTTGTTTGTTTGGGCTGGGTAATGTTGGGTTTTTTGAAATGTTATAAACTAAGAACTTTACAAAAGAGTGGAAGTGAGGTCTTGAGGGAATAAATGTTTTAAAATAAACATTATTTTTCTTATAACTATGCCACACTCTGAGATTTATATTTTCACATTTATTGTTTTAAATCTATTCCCTAGGTCCAAGCAGATCGTAGGGCCTACCTCGTGCCAGATTCTATACCGCTCTGTTAACTACAGCTGTTGTACTCTACTTTATTCATCTGTCTTGTTTATTGGACTTGTTATTTTCATTGTATCCCTAAATTTCGCAAACACTCTTAGAATGCTCTGATATTGGTAGTGAACTTATATGAGTCCTTATTATATATGCATGTGGTTATTACCTGTATTAATTTGGGCTGGTAATGGTATTAGGTGGTTGTGGATTTTCTATATAATTGAGATATTATGGTATTACATATGTTCATTTTACCAGGCGGGACCATCCGGGAAATCTTGAAAGGGTATTCGGGTCAGGTCCTATCATGTGGGGCATTTGAAGAGGGTACCTGAGAAAATTACTCTCTTTTACCATGGTGAAGCTATCTTTGTCCTCCTCCAATTGCATGGTACCATAGTTGGTGTATTTCCTTCTTTCTTCATATTGAAGGCTTGTGGGCTTTGCTCCTTTGTTGGATCATCTTTTTATTGTAAGTGTTGTCTCTCATCCAGCCTAGGAATGTTTTTATCCTTCTCCTAACTTCTAAAGCAAGATCTTCCAACCAAAGCACTTGGGCTTTGAAAAGGATACACTTCAACTTCATTTTGTTCCTTTTTTTTTCAGGAAACAATTTATAGTGTGACCAAAAACAAAGATGAATTAGTAATAGAGGAGGAGTTTTTTATACAATACTAGTTGGTTAATTTTTGAACTATAGAGAAAATACTGAGTAATTTCATGTAGCAATTCCTCATTCAAATCCATTTCCACTAATATCATTGCAAGAGCTATTTTGGATATGTTTGAAGTGAGTTTGTCCATTTGAAGAGGGTAACCAATGCAACTTGTCTTTTTTTAACACCAATAGGGCTCCAAAGATTGATTTGAAAATTGGAGAATTTAACCCTAATCAGGAATTTTTCTATCTCCTTTAATCCATAATGAAATCCAATTGGGAGAGGCTTAAGATATAATTTCCTACCATATACTAGGTAGGGTCCATATTTCAAAACTTCCTCCATCTCCTCTATATTCCTAAATTTAACCACTGTCCATCCACTCTAGTGTTGTATGGTTTGAGCATCGGTTTTCAATTTCTCATCCATAAGTCTTTTAAGTAATAGATAACTTGGATTACTAGTCACAAAGTATCCCACAAGACAATTCTTCCAATGTTTTATGCCTTGAGTTAAATCTTATTTATCAAAATAATAATTACAAGGCTGTTTCATTGGAAAATAGAAGAGTTTAATTGTATTGCCCAAGGTTTTGTTTCTCGAAATCAAACTACTCCACAAAACCATGTTCTTTCCATATGCTTAGGAGGTTACAGGAAAGAATCTGTGGCCTCTGCCTCTATTCTAGTATCTTTCTATCCTTCTATGGTTTCTAATTGATTATTTCTGAAAATAGAAGTTTTGAATCTTAAGTTTCCAACACCAATGCTCTTAGTCTCAAAAATCCCATTTAAATTAGACCACATGTTATTATCAACAGAAGGATTATTGCTTGTTACTCGATTTTTGACAAATTGAGTTACAAATCCTTCGTGTTCAGTAGAGTGCATATCTTCTTTAACAAAATTTCTCACAAGATTCATATCAATAGTGTTCGTTTCATTTCCAATGTAATTTTCACCAACATTTTTAGCCAGATTCTTCTTAAGGCAGTTTTTATCATGTAATTGCTCAGTAGGACATTAATTTATAGAAAGAAATTCATTTGAATCACAAGAAATATGACCATAAAATACATCTATTTTCCACCATCTTCGATGATATATTCTATCACATCGAAATCATTCTTTGAACAAACCACCAATCTTCTTCTTCTGTTAGGCTTTGAGAATTTATCATTTTCATTATATGCTACCACGATGTGTGGCTCAACATCAGGAATGCTTTTGGTAGTTCTTAGGTTTTTGTAATGTGTAATGGTGTTAGGTTTTCGTAAGTACCAAGCCACCCTCTCCCACGCCCTCGCCCCAATCCCATGCCCTCACCCCTCTCTTGACGCCGAGCTCTTGGAGCTCGATGGCGAGCTCCGGGATCTCGAAGGAGCTCGAAGCCGAGCTCAATGTGCTCGAAAGAGCTCGACGCTGAGCTCCTAGAACTCGAAGGACCTCTACGCCGAGCTTCTGGAGCTCAAAGGAGCTCCACACCGAGCTCATGTAGCTCGACCAAGAGCTCCATCGAGCTCGTCATCGAGCTCCAGTAGCTTGAAGGAGCCCTTGGTCGATCTCTTCGAGCTCGATGGAACTCGACGCCGAGCTCCTGGAGCTCCATCGAGCTCCAAGAGCTTAACATTACTCTCGGTCAAGCTTCTAGAGCTCAAAGGAGCTTTATGCCGAGCTTTTGGAGCTCGACCGAGAGCTCCATATAGCTCTACGTCGAGCTCTAGGGGCTCAGCTTCAAGTGAGGGCGAGGGGCAAGGGCGTGGCGTGGGCGAGGGGCGAGGGCATGGTTCATTCTAACTTAGCTTTTACCTCATTGTCAACATATTCATACTAATGATTAAAGATAAAAAGTAGATTCTAGCTAAGAATCCTGAAGTATTTCATTGATGTACTGTGAGATAATCATATGGATTACCTGTTTACATGTTAGTGATATTCTCATCATAGTAATGATGCAAATATCCTTATACTTGAGGTAGTCAAAGATATCTTGGAAATTGATCATGTACTTTTACTTTATTCCCTATCACTTTTTAAGGGTTTCTCATCAAATTATAATTCGGTACAACTAGAGATATTTAGGGATAATTAAGTAGTAAACAAATAATTAACCAGTCCTAAAAAAGGAGATAATACTTATGGCCTCTTGTTTATGTCATTACTTTGGATCTCTAGTTATAGTAGAAGTAGCATAAAGAGAATTCTTTAGTGGCCTAGATTAATTGAGTAATGCCATTTGGAGAAAAAAGAGTATCACCTAGGCTAGATGTGACATGATAAATCTAGTGGGAGTTGACACATAACCCTTTCTCTAAACTATGTGGGCTATTGTATGGTGAAAGGGCTAATCACATAGTAATTGCCTATTTGAATTCAAACCCTTGACTTTCCCATCAATTTTGGATCATTATATGTTGCTAGATACTACTCACAAATTTCTCAAGATAATTGGTTGATTTGTGTGACCAACATAAGTAGGAACCTATTGGAACATGCATTGGAAGGCTTGAAAAATGATTGAAATGGTCTTAGATGAAAATTTGAGTTTAAGGAATGTGATTCATATGAGATTCAAAATGATAGAGAATGGTAGAGAATTAGACAATCTAGGAACTAGAAGAATTCTAAAACTATTTGGATGAGTATAATGATCATTAAGCATCATTTTAGGCCTAAAGCTAAAGAGGGTTTTACTTTTAAAACTATTTGTATTGGGATATATATAGTAGAAGAAATCTTTCTAAAACCCTTATCAAGATAAATGGTGTAACTCATGAATAAATTATTTTGACTCCTAGTTATATGTGTTTTCCTTTCTAAAACTTATCTAGTTATTAGCCTCTCTAGTGGAAGTTACTTGTAAGCCTCAAAGGAAAAATATTTTTTACTTCAAGTCCCCTTTATAGCAGTCTATTTCTGGTAGCCCACAAGTCCCCTAGGCAAGCTCTATTTATTAAGATAAGAGGACTACAAACCTTAGGAATTCTAATGGTTAATAATTCCTAGTCTCTTTATTCCTTGAAAGATCAAGAGTGCTTATTCATAGTGAGTGTCCCTTTGTGAGAGTCCCTTTGTCTTTCATCCTTTTATTCAAAATGTCTTCCTTCTATCTTAATTGAAGTTTGCAATGAAGTCTAATCCATTTATATCCCCTAATTTCACAATATAAAAAGAGATACTTCCTTGCCAATATTACTACATGAATTTTGTGCCCCTACTTTTGTGTCTTTATTACTTTGCCTAATTTAATTAGTTAGGAAACATCTCAAAAAGCTCATTAATGAGGTGGTCTTGCCAACTAAGATACATAATTTCATGGGTTGTACAAGTAATATAATGGACTTAAGCCTAGATAATGATACCTTGAAATTTTGTATCAACAATTTTGATGTCCAACTAAATGCAACCCACTTTCAGTAGAAGAGATACTAATATTTTAATCAACCTTAGGTCTATACTCTAATTACCTAATTTATGTGATACTATTAATTTATTTGATAAATTTTATGATAGACACATAATAAAGGTTGGATTGTATGAAGACATATAACATTTGTTTGTTGTGCAAACATTGGGTTGTTATGCTAGACAAAGTAAAGACACCGAATTGGGTTGAGAAGAGATCACCATTGATCCCTTCTCAATGATGGTACATTGATAGCTATTTACTCAGTACATCACCAATGGATGACACTTCATCTCTACATGATAGTCATTTACAATCATATATCTTTTAAAAAACTTTGCCAACTACCCTTAACAGTAGCCTAGTATGCACACTTTTACTGATTAGTCTCTATTGTCTTAAGATTAGTGATTGATATGGTTTGTAAGTATTTATAATTTTAGATTTATAAGAATTATACTTACAAATTAATATATGCTTCCTTTTAGTTTCACTAATGGAAACCATATGAGTGAAATAAACTCACAAAGACTATCATCACTTTAAGTGTTACACACTCACACATGTTCTAAGAATTGCATATCACCAACCTCCTTAGTGAGATGAAAATTCCACATTAAAAATGAATTCCTAGGTAGAATGTTCAATATAATATTCATCCCAATAAAGAATTAGTCCCTCTAAGACATATACAATAGATTGATATCTAAATATATTCATACTTTTGGCTTCCTTAAGTATCATACTCATGATGACAACATACCTAAACTTTGAGTTTCATTATATAGGTTCATCTCATGCATCATTATTAGAAGGGTTTTCACCACCTTCTTATCATATACATGAATCAGTCTCATAGCTTGCCTATTACCATCTATCACAACAACCTCAAAAAAATCTAGTATTAGCCTAAATCCTAATTTATATTTTATATAATTATCATTCATCAATATCCATAAATATAAAATATAAGCTAGCTAATATTGTATCAATCATTCCAAACTATTAAATTATATTACATAACCTTAAACCATATAAATTTATTATAAATTTATGGATTTATCTTTTGAAGAGAAGTGTTTGAGAGATGTGCCCCCAACTCTAAGGATTGAAATTTGTCATGCACCCCTTGTTTGCTCGTGGAGCCCCTTTGTGAGTGAGAAATTTACTCATAGGGTTTATTGTTTTTTGTGGATTTTGCTTGTTTCAAGAGCGGAATGAAAAGAAGAGAGACATTTTAAAAATTCTATAATTTTTCATTTTATACTTAGACAAACTTGTATTATTCTAAGAAGTTGCCACTTTTCAATGAATGACATGATTTTGGCCTTCATATATTTAGCTTGATGTTGTGACTCTAGAATATGGCTCTTAATCTATTTGATATTTTAATCTTTTTGTAACATACTATCATAGCATTGTTAATAACCATGACTTAGGCCTAATCACTTTGTAACACAAAGTTATGGTGCTGATAATAACCATGACTTGAGCCCAATATTTTTATAACACAAAGTTGTTATGCTGTGAAATGGTTATGGCTCTGTACCTTCATTATCTTTAGTCCATATATGGTCATGATACTATGAAGTGGCTATAGAGGGGTGGATGACTTCCAACATTATTTTATGGTTGTTGTGTTGTGTGAAGACCATGACATCAGTTATTCATCCTTACTAATACAGTATATGGTTATGGTTCTATGAAGTTGTCATGCTTGCACTTAGTTTGCATGTACAATTCATGAGTATATATTTATGAGGATAAGAGACGTGACCTTAAATGATAATATTTGAGTAATATCTTTTATAATATTTAGTGACCCATTAGTCATGATATTAAATAATCATTTCACCTTTGCCCTAAATACTTGAGGCTCTTTATTTTTCCATAGCTTAGAAATCATGACTTTATAACAAAGATGTAGTTCTAACTTTAGACCACCGAGCTATATGAAGATAAATTCATGACATTATAAAATTAGTCATGACCATGAGTACCTGTTGGGTACTTGATTACTGTGATAAAAAATTAATATCATAGCTATTAAAATTATATGAGCTAGGTATGGATATGACTCTTTAATAATATCATAGTCATTGAGAAGGCATCGTATAGTAGAAAAACTATGCTATTGAGAGGGTGAGGTCATGGCATACAATATTTTACCATGACCATTTATATAGAGTTTTGGCTAAGAATAAATATTGAAACTACAATGATTTTATAGACTCAACTTCTATGCTAAACACCTCCAAAAACTCGTTGATTTAATAAATATTCATCAAAGTTCTCCAAAATACAAATAATTATATAATCAACATAAATCAATCCAATTTCTACACATACACATCATTTTCAATCACCAAAATACACTAGAATATTCAATAAATTAAATACCAAAAAAACTTTCACTCTAAAATAATTGCTCATCTATGAATAATAGCCTTTTCCACTAGAAAAATAAATAAATAGAAACATAATAAATTTTATGATTAGTTTTGAGTGTTGTATGGTCTAATATTAGCAAAGCACCTTCAAGTAGACTTAATAATAGTTGTAGTTGGATTTGAGTTCCATGACTATACTTATGTATTATTGGGCATGTGTATTTCTTTATGTGATAGATATGGGTATTTATTACATCACACATATAAATAAATTATTCTTTGGTTATCTCCCAAGCAGTACTATGATTAATGTCTATAGCTAGAACTTCAAATTTTTTTCTAAACTATTGGAAATCTCCATAGTACAAGCAATCTTTTCAATATATTTGGTTCACTTCCTTCTTGTTGGTCTCTTCATTTAGTTTTTCTTTTGGTACATTCATCTCCAATGTTGTCTCCTCAATTGATTCCATAGCTTTAATATATTTTTTGGCTTCTACTTTTCTTCTTCTTTCTAAAAATCCAAAGTTGTGTAGCATTGTGGGTGGTCATGGTTTTGTCTTACACCTTTTCTTTTCCCCAATCTTTCTATAACTCCAAAGGCATTGCATTGTGCAAAGCCACAACTTTGTCCTTAATATTTAAGGTCAAAGTTGTGTAATATATTGTCTTAATATTTTGTCTTACTGTTTAATATATTTAAGGTCATGGTTTTCTTAATATTTTGTCTTACACCTTTTCTAAAAAATTCAGATTGATTGATTCATTCTGTAAGGACAAAGTCATGGCACTGAGTACAACAACGACTTAATATTTAAGGTCTCCCCCCCCCCCCCCCCCCCCCCCCATCACATAGTACAAAAGTTGTGGCACTAGGTACAACCACTACTTATCTTTTATTTTTTCTTGCCCATTTTCATTTTGGAACTCCAAAACCAATATGTTGTGCACAATCATGGCTTTGTCTTTGATTTTTTATTACATAAAATTTATCATAACCTTGTAATATTTCACCATATGTCTATTCACCTCAAATTAACTTAAACTTTTTGACTTCATATTCATAGCTCCATGAAGTATCACATATATTATTTTGAATGGGTCAGTCCATCTAGATTTCAACTTCCCAGAAAACAACTTCAATCACAAATTGAATATTAATATCTTTTCTTGGACCTTGAAATCTCCCTTGTAAATTCTTGTCATGTCATTATTTTATCATATATTTATAAATTAATGATCTATTATATGATTCATTTCTTAACTTTTCTAATTCCCTCATTTATAGGGTTCATCTTTCTTTAGCATCTTTCAAATCATAATTCATCTTCTTAATTACTCACTATACCATATGTTCAAGTTCAACAGGTAAATAGAAATACTTTTCACAAACAAATCAGAAGAAAAATATTCCCAATGGTTTCTTGAAAGACATTCTATAGGCTCATAGTTTTTTCTTAAAATATTGACAATAATCTTTCCGTGATGGATTAATTATTTTCTCCAGATTCTCATTATCTTCCAATTTGAGAATTTTTCTTACCCATTTGTTTGCTGATAATATATGAGTCCCTTCTTTTGTTTAGTTTCATGTTTTCTTAAGTATGCTTCAAACATCCTATTACAAAATTTGCTTCTCCCATCACTTGTGAAATACCTTGATGCTCCAAATTGAGTACAAATATTTTTGTGCAAGAATTCCAAAATGGTTCTAATATCATCTTTCCACACTATTACCATCTCTACCCATTTTAATACATAGTTAATTGCCAATATGCTATATATTTTTTTACAAGATACTAGAAAAGGACCCATAAAATTTGTACCCTATACATCAAAGATTTTCACTTATAAAATGCCATTTAATAAAATTTCATTTCGTCTAGATATACTCTCTCATCATTTGCATATATTATCACATTTTTCTATTCTTTGAAAATCATGAAACAATGTTGGCCAATAAGAACTAGATTGCAAGAGTTTTTGTGTTGTTTTATTCCTTTCAAAATGCCCTTCGTATGGTGATGGATGGAATTTTAGTAAAAAATTGCTTATTTCACATCATATAGAAATTTGTTCAATGCATCTTTTAAACAATACTGCATCATCCCAAAGATAATATTTCATTTCATAAATAAATTTATTTTTTTGTGTAGTGAGAAATTGAGGCAAAACACCAGATCCCAAATAATTTACCAAGTCAATATATCATGGAACTTTAACAATTTGCTCATCAGAAAAATTTTCAAAATTTTCTATCTTTTTTTGAGTTATCACAAATGTTCCAATCACATTAAATGATCAATTATTATGTTGTTAGTCCACTTTTTCTATTCTTTGAAAATCATGAAACAATGTTGGCCAATAAGAACTAGATTGCAAGAGTTTTTGTTTTGTTTTATTCCCCTCAAAATGCCCTTCATATGGTGATGGATGGCATTTTAGTAAAAAATTGCTTAGTTCACATAATATACAAATTTGTTCAATGCATCTTTTAAACAATAATGCATCATCCCAGAGATAATATTTCATTTCATAAATAAATTTATTTTTTTGTGTAGTGAGAAATTGAGGCAAAACACCAGATCCGAAATAATTCACAAAGTCTGTATATCATGGAACTGTAAAAATTTGCTCATCTGAAAAATTTTCAAAATTTTCTATCTTTTTTTGAGTTATCATCTAATGTTCCAATCACATTAAATGACCAATTATTATGTTGTCAGTCCACTTTTTATCTTTAATTTTGAGATCAAATACTTGAAGAAGTAATATTTATATTATCAGTTTGGGTTTGACATCATTTTGCATCATGAAATATCATACTATTGCATGATCCATTTAGATGATCTCTTTTGCCCCAAAGATGTATGATCAGAATTTGGCATAAGAGAAAATAACTGCAAATGATTTATTCTTTGTCATTTTATAATTTACTTGGACTTAATTTCACTTATATCCCTATATAACTAGCAAGGCATATGCACTTTCATTGCACATAATGAGCAATGGTTTCACCCATCATGGTAAAATCAAAATTGGACATTAAACAAGTTTTTTTTAGTTCATCACATATTTTTATACATTATTTAACAAAGTTAAAGATGGTATATTTCTCCAATAATTTATACAATGGTTTAGCTATTTTCAAAAAGTTAGGGATAAATCTTATGCAAAAACTTATGTGCCCAAGATAGCCTATCGCCATCTTTATGATAGTAGGTTTTATAAAAATTTTGATGATAGATACTTTTGATTCACCAACTTCCAACTCCCTAACTGATGTTGAATGCCGCAATACTATTCCATCTTTAACAATGAAGTGACACTCTTCCTAGTTAAGATGAAATTCTTTTTTTTTTTTGCATCTATTTAACACAACTTCTAAATTATGCAAACATTATTCAAAATTTTTTTCATAAACTAAGAAATCATCCATGAATATCTTTATGATTTCTTCTTTAAGAGCACTAAAAATTATATTCTTGCATCTTTGAAATGTTGCAGGTCCATTACAAAATCTAAATGGTGTCATTCTAAAAGAAAATGTTCCATACGAACATGTAAATAATATTCTCTTGGTATACAGGATCAATCATAATTTGATTATGTCCTAAATAACCATCGAGAAAAAAATGATAAAAATATAGAGAATTCTATCCTATATCTGATCCATGAATGGGAGAAAATATTGATCGTTCCTCATTTATTTATTTAATTTATGATAATCAACACATAGTTTCCATTATGCTATTGCTCTTGTGGAAATCTCTTCACCATTAGCTATTTCATTACTATTACTGCTCCTTTCTTTGGCACAAGGTTAATGGGCTTCTCCATGGACAATCAAATATTGCATAAATAATGTTCTTGTTTAACTATTTTACAATCTTTTTTTATACTGCTTCTTTCATAATGGGATTTAGTCATTGTAAAGGTTTAATTGTTGGCCTAAAATCTTCCTTCATAAGAATCTTTGCATACGTATTAATGGGTTGATCCCCTTAATGCTATCTAGTGATCAAGCGAGTGTGGTTTCATATTTCCTTATGAGATTCACAACTTGATTTTCGATATTTTCTATCAATACTGTGGAAATAATGATGAGGTTTGCCTTGTTTTCTCACAAAGAAGCATAACAAAAATGATTAGGTATTTCCTTCAAAGATTTCACATCTAGGATTTCGAAATATAATTACATTTGCTCATCCAAAATCATAGCTTTATCTAAAGTCATAGTTTCATCTATAAGATGATATTTATTGAGAGTCATGGCTTTAAGTTTTACTATACCTTTAATTTTCCCAATAGCAGCATTTCTTTATAGTTCATCAAAATCATATCTTCTTGGTTTCCATGTTTCTACCTTTGGTGCCATCAATCTCTCCCTTTGAAATTTTATTTGCCCTTCTCTCCTCATTCTTTTCAGATTTTCATTGTTGTTCTAGATAATTTGTATGTTGAGTTCAAGATTATTAGCTTAGAAAAGAATGCTGAAACAAGAAAAGAGAAAAGAATTTATAAAACAAACAATCTAAGTACAACAATCTATATTCAAACAAGTTAACATAATAGTTATTTAATCTGGGACTATATATTAAATATCATGCTTTCCAATTTACTAAAAAGAAATTATTCTTTTACAAGAATAATTATGTCAACTAATGTTGACTAACCAACCTAAATAATGGCTAGAAATGACACTAAAAACTCGTTGACACTTTATTACTCCATCTAATTTAATCGATGAGATAATTTTTCAAATAATCTCACTAAAAAGGTTGTATAATCAACAAAGAACCTCAAGTGGATAGGTCATACAAGTAATATAAGTCTATATATTAATCCTAGATGGATTGTATCAGCTATATAGATGCCCAATCAAAGTACTTAGTATCATCAACTATCACCACTTTGTGAATTGCACACTACTCCATGTCTGAAAGATTGCAATACACTATCCTCCTCAATGATGATGCAACTCACTCACCAAAGGTGAATCCATAAAAAGAATATTCTATATAATGTTCATCCCAAATAAGAACTAGTCCCTTTAAGATGTGTATAATAAATTGATATGTAAAATTATTACCACTCTCAACTTCGTAAGTGTCATACTCATGATAATTAACATAACCATACTTCAGTTTCATCATATAGATTCATCTTATGCATTAAAATTGGATGGGTTGTCACCACCTTCTTATCATATGCATAATTAAGTCACAAGGCTTATCTCTGACCATCCACTTAGATAACCTCAACCAAATCCATAATTAATCAAAACCCTAATTCATGTTTAATTTAATAATCATCTATCAATACCAATAAGCATAAAATATATAAAAATCAATATTATATCAATCATTCCAAATAATTAATCACATAATCCAAATAACTCAAATCCTAGACCATACAAATTTATTACAAATTCCTCAATTTATCTTATGAAGATGTGGGTTTGAGAGCAGCACTTCCCAACTCTAGGGATTGGCATTGTTCGTATGCATATTTCTTGATTGTAGAGCCCCTAGAAAGTGAAAATTCACCCCTAGAATTTGTAGTTGTTGTAAATTTTGCTTGTTTCGTGATTGGGAAAGAGAAGAAGAGAGTTTTTAAAAATTCTTAAATTTCCACTTTTATACTCCAATAGTATTGCATTGCTAAAGTAAGAAGTCATGACTTTTTAATGGAAGACATTGCTCCAACCTTATATCTTCTTCTTGAGATGATAACTCTATAAAATGGTATTGACTCTATTTGACATCATGATCATTTTGTAATACACTATTAGGGCATTGGTAATAATCATGACTTGGGCCTACTCACTATATAACATAAAGTCATGACACTTATAATAACAATGACTTGGGCCTAACCTCTTTGTAACACAGGGTAATAGTACTATGAAATAGTCATGGCTTTGTGCTTCTATTATTTGTAGTTCATAGATAGTCACAAAGCTATGAAGTAGTTGTGGAGGTTGCAACTGATTCCAACATTATTTATGGTTGCAATGTTGTGTGGAGACTACGATATCATCAATTCATCCTTCTTGATAAATAGATGAATGCAACATGTGAAGTGAACATAAAAATTACACTTATCTTGTATGTACTAGTAGTGGTTGTGCCTTCCATTAAGGACATAAGTCATAGCCTTAGAAATTGTTACACTTGTCTTGTATGTACTAGTAGTGGTTATGCCTTCCATTAAGGACATAAGTCATAGCCTTTGAAATTGTTACACTTGTCTTGAATAATCATTGTTGTATCGCCCAGCATATTTGTTACTCTTTATTTTTTCATAGCTTAAAAGTCACATCTTTATAATAAATTCATAATTCTGACTTGAGACTACCAATCTATATAAAGATAAAGTCACAGTCCTATAAAATTAGCATTGATCTTGAGCACTAGTTGGGTACTTGGTTGCTATGATGGATGATTAATATCATAGCTATTAAATTTTTATGAGCTAGGTATGGATGTGACTCTATGATAAAATTATAGCCATTGAAAAAGTATCACGTGGTAAAAAAATATGTTGATGAGAGGCAAAGGTAATGTACAAGATTTTGCCATGACCGTGTAGATAGAATTTGGCCAAGAAAACATGCTAAAACTATAATAAACTTATAGACTCACCTCCTCTACAAAACACATCCAAAAACTTATTGATTACATGACTATTCATCAAAGTTCTCAAAAATAGCAAAAGTTATGAAATCAACACAAATCATTCTCATTTTCACACATACACATCATTCTCAACCACTAAAATATATTAGAATATTCGGTAAATTAAACACCAAACACCTAAAAGTAGTGGTATTTTTTTTAGTCCTTGTATATCATTCTTTCCTTGCTCAATAAGTAGTGCCAATATCAACAATGTAAGCAACTAAGATAAAATGCAAGCATTTTAGGCTAATGGCAATCTAAGAGTATTTTATAGTAGTTATTAGATCCTTCAAATTCCCTTCCTCCTATCTAGTCGAGTGAATAGTTGTTTGTTTGATCCAGACTAGCATGTCCTAAAAGGTTAATTTATCAAGTGGTATCAAACTAAATCAAATGTTAATCATGATTTCTTTACTAATATATGTAGATCCATATAAGTAACCTATTACAGTACCATATGTTTCATATTTGATTTCCAATGCAGGTATTTCTAGAAAGCTATTAGGAAAACCATATGAGTCAAGGTTGGATCAAGTTGCCTTTATTGACAAGGGAATAATGATAAGTAATTAAATGCTTTCCCTCTAATTAGAGAATCAAGTGTTCCCTCATAAATACAAGCTCTATAAATATATTTATTTCCTTTTACTAAAAAAAGTCATCCTTTCTCCTAAAAAATAACTATGGAGGAAGAGTTTTAATGTACTTTTGAAGGAGGAAAGAGAGAATATTAAGCAAAAGCTTTTGATGGATTACAAGAGTTGGCTTTCTTCTCCTTTTCTTAGTAGACTTGACAAAATAAGGAACTAGGATAGGATAGAATTCCATTTGTAAACTATGAGCTACTTTGGTTTCAATCTAAGGATAGAAACTAAGAGTGATGTCTATCCAGAATCTAAGCTCAATAAGATATATCCATATTCACATCTAATGAATTCCTTATGATAAGGGATATCAGATTTCACTTTACTTAGTCTCCTATCATAATAAAAGATGTAATATTTTTAGATCTCTGACTAATCTTTTCTTTAAATGGTTTAGGGTAGGTAGTAAATCTTTGGAGTCAAGGAAGAAAAAACATTGTTGAGATTCATACCCCTAGTGGGTAGGAAGGATGACTATAATAGAGATTTCATTCTAGGCATACCATGTATTGGGTAAGGGAACTAATCTTATAAATGATACTACCAAATGAACAATCTTATTCATAAGTAGAATGAGTGTCTATGCAAGTACAAAATGAAGAGAAGAAATTAGCAAACAAATGATAAAAAGCTATTCTTAAAGTTAATCTATCATTTTGATCCAACTCTACCCAAACTTTTATGGTTTACCATAGCTTTTGCAACTTGTCTAACTGCCTCTTTTATCCCTTTTATTTTAAAGCTATGGCATTTAATCAATCCTCAAATCAGGTTTATAACTTGATCATTCAAACACTTTCTAAGTTGGGATTATGTATTTCTAAAATAGCCATATCTATAAAAGGATTAAGGGAAAACCAAAATATTGTAAACTTATTTCCTTAAGGAAATCTCCAACTCTGATAAATTGAAAAAAAAAACCTTTTTATCCTTTTGAATTTGCTTTTCCTCTATCAAAGTAGCTTATCCCTAATGCATTCCAATTTATCTTGGAGTCTGGTACTCCATGTTGAAAAAGACCAAATCCATTTAGGACATCAAAACTTTTGCATTAAATCCTTTATGTATTGAAACCATGTGCACTACCTTAAAATAGTCCATTTAAGACATCATCCTTGTTATGGCTCAAGTTTATGACAACTATTGAAATGATATAACTACCTGGATAGCTAAATGATAAAAGATAAAGAGGTTAATGATATTTTGCCAACAACTTTAATGATACACCATCATGCATGAATGATCTTCTTAATTTTAGTCAATGTATTATCTAGAGTCTTGAAGGCCTTCCCTTTGGATATCAACTAAGGCAACTTTGATTGAATGCATAATCCTACTAGCCATTATTTGTATGAACTCTTATATCAATGAAGGACATGGGCATCTATAAGCCATCTTAACTAAAAGAAGAGCAGAAAGAAGGAATCACAAAATAAATTCAAACCTTTTTAAGTTAATTTAACTTACCATTTTAATCATATCCTAATCTAAGCTAAGAAAAGATGTTTTCAAAATAAAAAACAATTTCTTTTTTCAATCACTAGGGTCAATGTTTAATTAAGAATTCTAGGTATTTTAGTGGATTGATTAAGCCATTGATCAATTTATAGGTCAATAATGGAATGAAGAACCAAATGAAGAAGCTAACAAAGAACCATGGTTTTTATTCCTCCTCCTCCTCTAATATCTACAAAGATTGTAATATATTCTTGATTTCTCTTCCCCAAGTGAATGAAACTAGCACTAGAATTTTGAGCCACCTATCCAATATGTGAGAGATTCCACCATAATGATTCCCTATGTTCAATGTAAGAGGGGTCATATCTTCTTAGCTCACTTAGTTTCATAATTATAAATAATTGGGCACACAAAATCTATCATAGATGTGAAATATTTTGGTTTTAACTCTCATATTATCTATCACATTGATGAAACATAACTGCTTATCATAAGAATAGTGATTTAGAAAGAATATTATGATTAGTTTGAGGTTTCAAATTATGAACTAAAAGAGATTCTAGACATGCAAACCTAGAAAGAAAGATTAGATGATGGAGACTTCAAGAAGTAGAAAAAAATACAAGGGTTATTCATAGATTAGCACAATTCTATTAATTCAATCTGATCCAAGATGAGTAATCAAATTCTTCTAATGGTTTGCATAGGAATCCCTTTCAAATTAGAAAAATAATATTTAATCTCCATGCTTATTAACAACTAATGAACTCTGGGTAGATAGTTATCAGATTGATATCTAATATCCACAAAGTTGATTGTCAGAAAGATCAGGCTCTCTAATTCCATGAAACCAAAGCTTGATTCAAGGCAAGCTAATTAAAGCAAAGCAACCCACTTTCCAACATTGCATGAATTCATGCTTCCCACTTCAAACCTAGATGACTTTATTTCTTGTTCCCAATTTATTCTCTTCCTTTTCATCCTTTGATCTAAAAAAAAAACTCTTCCTTAGAAAAATGCTTGAATTAAGGTTAATAGGGTGTTTTATGAGTCCTAAGAAAACAAGATTCCCTTTAAATCTTAAATAAATCCAAATTAATTCGTGATGCCTCACTAGATTAGTCGGCAAAATAGGATATTTAAAATTCAACTATGATGCACTTATGAACCTTCTTCATTCATTTACCAAATAACAAAAATGAACCATGTACAATTACCCCTTCTTTCCTACCAGAATCAACGAAGTCAAACCCTCATGCTAAATAAAGAATAATGGAAATTTTTGTATCTCTGCCTAAAAATTTTTTATGCTTACTTAGCTAGAACACTATTAGTTAGGTTCTCAACCTTTTCATCTTTGGTAGTTCATTCCATCCATGCTAAGTTTACTATCAACAAAAATTCTACACTTTCATCTTTTATTTCTCTAGCATGATCCAGATTCCTCCATTGTGGCTTGAAGTTAAATAGTTTAAGGTGAAGCTTAAGGGCTCTCAAAAATAATATCTAAGAGATCTTAACTTACTTCTTACCGAATGTTGTACATAGAGCTATCCCACTTGAGATAAGTTCTTAATGATTAGTCGGTTTGGGTCCAGCTAATATTGCACTTTTAGAATGGTTCTTCAAAGAAAGGCTTAGTAAGCATCTCTATAAATCCAAATTTCATACAATGACAAATTTTTTCACTTCCCCAAAATCAAAATACTTTGTTTAGATAATATTGATTTGATTGATTTACCACATCTTATAATTCATTACATTAGAAGATGTAACCAAGAAATTAAAATATGACATTGACTAAAGAAGGTAGACAAAAGGAAAACTAAAGAAAAGCCAAGCTAATTGAATTGAATCTATTACTAGAATTAGGACTTATCTTATACCATATTCTCTCTCTTTCAAATACAATTGAATGAAAAGAGCATGCCTTATCTTTTTAATAGATATTCATATCTTTAATATTAATGAGGGCTGCTTGCTATGCTCAACTACCCCATAAGGCCAGGGACTACACACCATAATGATTTTTACTATTGCGTATTGGTTGGTAGAAATACATTAAAATCAGATTGGTTTAGCTTTATTGATATATTTTTCCTAGTGGCTTGAGGCAGAAATAGATTAGATCATCTTGCATTTTTGTTCAAAAGAATTTTTCTTAGAAAGTCTTTTTTCTATCTTGAGTAAGTCAGGCCCAATCCACCATTAATTATTGGTATGAAGCCAACCCTACATTATTGGGTGGGTGAAGATTGTCTAAGATTCAAGGGTTGCTCACCATACTAGTGTAATGCATGCTAAATTTAAGACTATTTCATGGGTGACCTTCGATAACATAATAATCTTATTTCAACCTCTCTGATATTGGAAAAATGCTTGCTTCTTTGATATTTCCAAAATGTAGCGAGTCACCCCCTTCTGAAAAGCTATCATAGGACTCTCATCGAATGCTTATCAAGAAAGTTAAGCACAAATCCAAGTATTATCTTGAAAAAAAAACCTCTATGTGATGTTAGTGTAACATTTCTCTAGTGTACCTTTGGGGTGGCTTCAAAGCATATAATTATTTGGATTCTCTTATCATTATAATAATTTATTGCAAGTGAGTTATCAACTCTTAACTTGAACAAATAATTAAGATTAAGAAATGATCCCACTTTAAGCTCTTTCCTAAAAATGGAACACCTTGCTTACCCTCTACTAAGGAACCTTTGCTAGAGTAGAGTAACTGGATTAGAAAAAAATTTTCACTTAGTTATTGTTTGGAAGTATTTTTTATCTTCTTTCTTATTTTTAGTAGGTGAAGTTGAGTGAACTTATATTCCTATGGGGGAAATCATTGATCACAACCTCAATAGGTTCTTTTATTCATTTTAACTACCCTTAAGCTAGACCTAGTTTGAACAAGGGTTTAAGGCCTTCTATCGGCCTTAATCATTGGTTGAAATTGCAACATGAGTGTACCCAACCAAAAATTTGTAAGTAGAGATAGGTTTGACTAACAAAGAAGACTACAAAAAGTACTTTTCTTTTTTTTTCAATCAAGGGTGGGTTTAGAAAGAGACATCGCGAAAGACATAGATTGAAGAGATATAGCTCATGTGGGGTTCTCGTCATGGATTAATATATCTTGGTTCACCTAAGATGTAGGCAAGAGTGAGCTTCTATCTTTGGTAGTGAATAGTCTTTTATAAGGTTGAAACATTTACTTCTCATAGCAACCCCACTACACAATAAATGACTACTCACCTCTGAAAGAAAGGCAAGCTGACAAAGAGTGAATTAGTTTTCATTCCTTGTAATTGGTGATGATTGAAAGTAAGCTTATGACTCTTACTTGTGTTCATGGAAATAGCATGTAAGGGATTTCTAAAATAGAGGTGATCAAAAATATCTACATGATCTAACATAGCAGGATGTGATCATTAGTTATAATCATAGAGTTTCATGAAGAGTCATACTTAGTTAAGTTGCTTGACCTGTCTAAAAAACTTTTATTTGTGTGTTGATGCCAATCATATAAACTAGTTTCTTGTGGGTTTTGTTTTTTCTTTAACATGACTTAGCTTCTATTAGTCTAATAAGTTTGGTTGTATTGAACATAGTAGAAGAGATCCTATATGAACCCATCATTAGTTATGTAAGTGATTTATACTCTAGTCTAAGTCCTTCATCTATGGCTCCCTTTTCTTAATCAAAGCTTTTTTGTTCTTATGTTTCTACCTCCTTCAAAAAGCATTTTTTTTTTGCTTATTTTACTACTCTCTTTTCTTAATTAAGATTTTTTTTTGTGTAGAGATTGGACACTTTCTTTTCTAAACTAAGACTGGTGAACTTTGATGCTTGCGTGTTCACAATTATGTTCTTCTCTAACCAGATATATTGTTACTCATACTTACTGTTGTGACATTGTTGTTGATACCAAAAACTTATTAGTTCTCGATAATGCCACCGCAACCTCATTAGCCATATTTTATGTGTGCTAATTATATTCTATAAGTATATAGGTCACACAAGTATTAAAGTAAACATAAGTCTATATATCGATCAAACATGGATTAGTCTTGAATTTTGATTGAATTTTTTAAATTTACTAAAGTACTTAATTTGATAAGCTAAGATTGGGTCTCAAAATGTTACTTAGATTCTATGTTTAGTATACTTTCTAATATATGGTGATGTTTTTTCTATGGTTGGTGTAGTAATGTAATACATATTTAATGGCTGAATGGTAAGAAGTTGGATCTCCAATCAATGTATTAGCCTTTAATAGTTAATCAATCTTGGGCTATCAATATCATGGATGATCTCTTTGTTTTTGTAGATTTGGTATAACCTTTCACCATCAATTGAAGCTACATATTTAGCAAATAATTAGCAATTACATAATTTCTACTCCATTTAGGTAATTCATCTACTTTTGATATTTATTTTGACCATGTATATCTTTATTCTCTAATCACCATTACTTCTAGAGAACAAACAATGATATAGTCATGATGGCCTTTATTCTTTTGGCTGGAAAGTTGTCACCTCCTCTTAATGCACATCCCTTTATCTATGTCATGTAGCTTACCTATCATAGTCTATCGTACCTAACACAAATCTTGTATCATCTAGTTAAACCATATGTTGGTTGTTCTAAGACATTTCTATATCCATCAATATTCAATATATCATAAACTGCAAATCATTTATTACAAACACATTGTATCATAAATGATTACATAAATAAACCCTAGATTTCTAAATTAGCCTAACATTGGAGAGAGATTTGAGCAAGATAATTAGGGAATTATCTCATCGAATCAGGTATCTCTAAAGGTTGTAAGCATTTAGGATTTAATTTTTAATTTCATTTCCAATGCAATCCATTTTGCATTTGATTTATGTTTTTGTTTCCATACTCTAGGTGGTATTTATCATACGACCTCTTTTTTTTGCATTTTTTTCTCATCCTCCCCTTCCCCAAATCATTCGATTTTTGATCTTTTTCTAAATATAAATTATATATCATTGAGTCCCATCTATTGCAATGATCTTTAATCATCACCTAGATTTAATTAATTATAAGTCATAATGCAGAAGTGGAGTTGTAGCTAAAGTTAGTCACACCCTTGGGTATGATGTCAAAAAAGTATTTCATGACCAAATAATAGCATTGCAACCTTGATATGACCGTATGGTATGACCATGTGGTAGAATCATGATGTATAATGAATATCATGACCCATATTTTAAAGCCAAGAGCAAGAAAGTCTTATTGTGATCACTTTAAAGGTATGTGCCAATATTAATGATATCACATTATTGAAAATATCATGAGTAAATCTTTTGTACATCAATTCAATGTTCCATTAAGTTTATTTTTTGTACTAAATTTATAGCCAATTTTGCTACTTTTCATCAAAACTCTTCAAAAATCTATTTTCATGAAATATGTAACTTTTATGCTAAATGCTCAGACAATTTCTATGTCTCTTCTATGAATAATTCTAGATATAAGATAATTTTTATTCCTTTCTTACCTTCTTTGCTATGCTAACTTATTTCAAGGTTGCAACTACAATTGAAGAAAAGATAGTCTCTATTATCTTTTCTTCAATTGTAGTTGCATCCGTGAAATATGTCAACATCAACTTGTTTTCTCTTCTTTATTTGTATCATGATGTTGAAATAAGTTGACTTTTTTTTAATCTTTTATTTTGTCAATATTATAGTTATTTCAGCTTCCATGACAACTTCATTAAGCTTATTATTATAGTCATGCCTTGCTCATATTTTAAAAAATCATTTGGTACCACATCCTCAACCTTTTTCATGACTAGTTCATCATTCTTTTGAACTCTCTTTTCTTCATGTTTTCATCAATATTCATCACCGTTTCATCTATTTCTTCAAAAACTTCATCAAACTGTGGTTAGACTATTTCCAATGTTATTATGTCCACATTTTTAAAAGTCCCTACACATATTTTTCTTTTTTTTTCACATAGGAATGTGTCACAATTTCATTTTATTCAAGAAATTTTCTTAACTTCATAATGTTTTTCATTTCATTAGACCAGTAATCTTCTAGGAAATCTTTTATTCAGAACTCAATATTTGGTTTTTGGTTGTGTGAATGTGGTTATCTATCCTTCATCAGTTTTTATCATCTTCATCTAGGATTTGTAGGATTTTATATAATTTGAATTTTATTTATTCTTTACTCATTTTAAGAGTGAATTTATCTTTCTTTATGTTGATCGATATATGTCTAGTAACCAAAAATTGTCTTCCCAAGATCAATGGTGCATATGAATTTTCTTCTATATCCAGCACCACAAATTCTACAGGGAAGATAAATTTCCTTAATTTGACTAACACATCTTCAATTATCTACTTTGAAAAATTGATAAATCTTTTGGTCATTTGTAAAAAAAGAGAACTTGAAGTAATCTCACCTAAATTTATCCTCATTACGATCAATAATGACATCAAGTTTATACTTGTTCCCGAGTCACATAAGGCATCCAACAAGTGTTCTTCCCCATTAATGCATGAAAAAATAAAAATTTCTAGATCTTTGAGTTTCCTTGTGAGTTTTCTTTGGATTATTGAAATATATTTCTCAGTCATACCCATCATTCCAGAAGTTTCTAACTTCTTTTTTCTACTCATAAAATTCCTCATGAAATTCACATAGAATGGCATATGAGACAGAGCTTTCATGAATGATATATTAATCTCTTGTCTTCTAAAAATATTTAACTACTTTTGTGAACTATTCATCTAGCTTCTCTTTTTGAATCATTTTGAAAAAGAAGAATGAGGTGGAGAGAGTGTGGACTAATTATATATTCTTTGTTCTTCACATCAGCTTTTTATTTGTTGTGATTGTTCACTATTATCTCTTTCATTTTGACTTCTTTGTGAGTTGCTTAATTTATTAGAATGTGCTGGGTAGCAGGGTTAGTCTATGTCGTGAAATTTAATGTTAGGACATATGATGTGGCAACTTTGGATGTTATGACTCTATATCTGATAACATTCTTTTATGCATTAGATTCTTACTTTGATTTTGTTTATGTTTTCTACAATTATACTTTTTTGACACTTCAAAATATTATGGAGGTGTATTACTTTGAGTTTGTCTCAACATCGATAAGCATTATGTTGACATTAATTTTTTTCAATGAGTGCAAGCTATCCAATTTGAGTCTCACTAGTTTTAATAGTGATGTCCATATGATTCAACCTAGTTTCCAACCATCCTATTTGACAACCCTGTGAATTTTTTCTACTCTTTGTATTTTTCATCAACTATAGAGGAATACTATCTTAAAATTACTAATTGGCTTCTTCCTTCAACTAGGTGTAAATTAAGCATGAAGCTCCTTTTATTTGATAAATATCATATTACTTTTATTATTCTACTAATATAAACTATAAATTCTACTATAGATTTATTTGGGTTTCCATATGATATACACTTAATATTTCTCACTTTAGGATGATAGTTTATCAAGATATTATTGTTGGGACTAAAAAATATTTTTTATTTTATAGTACATTCACTTATTCTTCTTGATAAATTTAGTCGAAACTACTCATATGATGTTATTGCAAGGCTATCATTTCTCCCATTTTATGTCTCTTCTTGTGTTGGGCTGAACATTGACTATAGGATGCATCAATTTTGGTCTTAAGAGCTAATAATTTATCCAACTCCAAAATTTAAGTTTATTCTTTCCATTTTTTTTTCAATTGGAGTTTGGTAGTTATTTTTGGACAGCTCCTAAACTAAAAATATCAAGTAATTTGTTAATTATGGAACCACTCAAGGATTCATCCACCATGTATCTTGTCATATAATTTATCTCAATGTATAATATTTTGGCTGATAACCATAGCTCAAATCCAAGTTATTGGTGTTTGATATCCAATTTTCCGAATATTCTAAAATATTTTGGTAGTTGAGAATGATGTGTACATGTTGAAATAATGTGAATATATGTTGATTTCCCAAAGCTTGGTATCTTGGAGAACTTTGGTAAATAGTTATTAAATCAATGACTTTTTGGAGATATTTAGTTGAAGATATAAATATAAAGTATTTCATATTTTTGGCTTCTATTTTTGTCCAAAACTTTATCTAAATGGTCATTGGCAAAATCTAATATGTAATAATTCTACCCTTTCATTAACACAATCTTTCTATTGTATAACACATTCTCAATGTCTGTGAGATTATTATAGAATAATAATCATACTTAGCAAATAAAGTTATAATGTATGCAATATTAATTCTCCATTATTCCAACTAGTATCTCACTAGTGCTCAATATCATGACTAAAATAATAGAGTTATGACTTTATCTTTATATAACTTGATAGTCTCAAGTCAAACTTATGACTTCTTTATATAACTGTGACTTTTGAGCTACAAAAAATTAAATAGTCACAAGTACTAAAGACAAATCCATGATAATTTATACAAAGTCACAAATTGTAGGCCACTAAATATTATAGAAGATATTACTCGAGTATGATCATATACAAAGCCCTAACTCTTGTCCTCAAAAGAAAGTATAGTTGTGAATTGTATGCACAAGCTGAGTGCAAGTATCAAGTTTAGTTTCCAAGGTCCTAGTCACACATATCAAGAAAGACAAATGTCCAATGTCATGGCCTCCACATAGTGCAATGGTTATATAATAATGTTAGAATCTATCTCAACCCCATGACCAGTTCATAGCTTCATAACTCTCTATGTACTAAAAATGATGAAGGCACAAATCTACAACAATTTCATAGTATTGTGAATTTGTGTTATAGAGATATCAAGGTATTAAACAAAATCATGACCATTTACTAGAGTCACGACCTCATGATAAAGATATGAAGACAGGAGTCACTCCTTTCATCTGAAATCACAAATTTTTACTTAGAGACATGCAAAACCACTTGAGTATAAAAATATAAGTTAAAGAATTTTTAAGTGATCTTTAATTTATTCTCCTTCTCTCTTAGAAAACAATCAAACCCCATGATAACTATAAACCCAAGGGGGGGAATTTCATACTATGTAGGGGTTCAAAAAGAAAGCAAGGGATACATGATTAATGATAATCTAAAAAGTTTAGGAGATTGGCTATTAAACCTTTCTCTTCTAGAGATTAATTCAAAAATTTGTATGAAATTAGTGAAGTCTTGGGTTTGTATTATTTATATTATGTGATATAATTGGTTTGGATGATTGATGTAATTATAATTTGATTATATTTTATGTCATGGATATTGATGGGTAGTAACTAAATAGAATTTGAATTAAAGATTTGATAAAATGTTGCTTTATGTGAGGATGTCATGATGAATGCTGATAGGTAAGTCATGAGACTCATTCATGCATATCATAGAAAAATAGTGATAGCCCTTCCAATTAAAATGCATGAGATGAACCTATATGTCAATCCTCAAAGTTTGGGTATATTAATCATCACAAGTATGTCACTTATGAAGCTGGGAATATAAATACTTTTACATTTCAATCCATTATACACATCTCAGTAGTTTACAATTAGTGGAGTTGTTTCATCATTACCAAGAAGGATGGTAATAGTCAATCCTCAAGACTATCAATTAAGAAGAGCTTAATGACTAAAACCACCTTATATGTTATTAGAGAAATAAAACATTGCACAATACCCCAACCTTAGTTCTATGTCCAGCATAATATATATATCGAACAAATTAATGATATCATATAAATTATATAAATGAACCTTTGACCTAAGATTATTTAATAATCTAGTATCCATTATACTAAAAATGAGTTGCCACTTGATGAATAATCGAACTATCAATATATTCTCGATGAGATTGATATCAAGAATAAAGTATATTATACTTTTTGTTTGACTTATACACTAGTGGATCTATGTTGTTCAGATATTCTGATTAATGAGTTCTTGAGATGTCACCAACTAATTAAATTAGGCTAAATAGCAAAATTACAACATGTCTTTAGTGTCATTATTAGGAATTGTTTAATTTAGTTAGTTAATGTGAGTTGAAAAAATTATTCATGTAAAATAATAATTATTTCTTAGCAAATTAGATTGCATTAATTTATATTTGGTGAATATTTTTGGATTCTCTTTAGCCACCATGGATGAGCCGAATATATGGGACTAAGCTATACTCTCTAGAACTAGAAATCAAAAAATAGAAAATTTCTTGCCAAACAAAGAGCAAAGGAGGATATTATGGAGGGAACCAAAAGTAACAGAGAGACTAAAGGAGGTGATGAGAAAGCTATTTAATAGCCCATCCATTGCCATTCTTTGAAAAATTATTGGAGGCCCAAAGTTATGAATATTAATTTTGGGATCTGCATACAATAAATTGAAGCTAATTATTTTTAGTCGAAGTCAAGTCTAATTGTTGTAGTTTAGCAGCACCAACATAACAAAAGGGCATTAGAAGACCCTAAGTAACATGTTGAACTATTTTTAGGGCTATGCAATACTATAAATATGAATTAAGTTGGCTCATATGTAATAAGATAAAAATTAAATTCATTTTAATTTAAATGTAAAGTATGAAATTGGTTCTAATATTTACTATACGGCTCCATTAATAGTTGGGATGAATTGGTGAGGGCTTTTCTCACTAAATTTTATCTCAACACAAATTACTTCTAAACTTTGAAGTGAGATAGGTCAATTATGGCAAGAGGAGAACAAGAACTTAAATGACACTTGGGATTATTTTTAGGAGTTGTTTAGGAAATTCTTTCAAAATGGTTTTGCGTTGTGGTTCTATGCCCAAACCTTCTTTAATGGACTAAACTATGAGGTGTATGGTTTATGTGACCACTAAAGGATCTATTATGAATTAATTATTGTAGAAGGCACAATCTTTATTTGAGGAGCTAGCAAAATATAACTACCAAACACTAATAGATCACTCATTTGGAATAAGCCAAGCTAGAGTATTAGAGTTGGATATGTTTACCACCATTGAAGCAAAGATAGAAGCCCTATTGAGGATGTTTAATACACAAGAAAAAAATTAAAAAAAATATCAAGAAGATGACTACTTTACATCCATATGAATCAGTGGAATTGGAGCTCATTTATTAAATGGAAGAGGAAAATAAAGTATATGGAAATGGGTATATATTTTGACTCAATAATAATATCTCAATATATTATCATTTGAATATGAAAAATCATGAAACCTTTTCATATGAAAACTATGAAAGTGGGTTATAACATATGGGGAAATCCATGATAAATATAGGGAATAATGTGGTAAACTACATGAATCAAGGGAACTATCGTTTGAATTTGCAACCATCACAAAGTGGGAAATTTTGATTGTGGACAATGGTACGAAAATCATTATAGTAGAACTTCAGAAGAAGAACAATGACTAAAGCAAGTAAATAAGAGCACGTGAAACTAAAATTAATGAAACTAATTTTATGTGAAGAACATTAAACATTACATTGGTTAATTGGCATTATCAATAAATGGAAGAAGAGCAAATAAGATACTAAGTGACATGGAGATAAAAATCTATGGAATTTATTTTTCAATATTACATAAAAGTGGGAATGAGCTATAAACATAATTTGGACATAATATTTCTAGATAATTTGGTGGTGAAAAAGGAATGAATTCAAAAATCCATGGCTTTGAACAAGAGGATACTAGAGTTTTTAGTGGTACAAAACTGTAACTTTCTCAAAAGCTATAGCTCAACCTGAAATTCTTTAAGAAACTATGGCCCTAACTGAAGAAAACTACAAAAGTGATTACTATGAAGTTGTAATATGTACCAAAGCCATCACTCCTAAAGAAGAACAAAACCAAATTTTACCTAAAGAGGAAAAAAATGCAATAAATTAGAGGAACGAATGGAGCTTACCCAAATCCATGGAGAGAGAGATAGAGAGAGAAATGAATCATAATGAAACCAAGGATAAGTTTTCAAAGCTCTAGTTCCTTAATGATTTTGGAAGGAGAAATTAGGTCAACACTTAAAAAATTTTTGAATATATTCTTGAAATTAGAAGTGAATGAACTTTTTTCCAAAGCTCTAGCCATATGCCTAATTATGTTAAATTTATGTAAAATATAATGAGTAGTAAAAAAAATTTAGAGATATGAAATTGTGAAAATGACTGAGAACTATAATACCATTATTCAATGAAAATTATTAAGGAAAATGAAAGATATAAGAAATTTTACTATATTATGAACTATTGGAGATCACACATTTTGGTAAGAGTTCTTTAACTTGGATCAAGTATCAACTTGATACCTTTATCCATTGCACAAAATAAATCTTAGAAAAATTACTCCAATATTCTCACTACAAATACTAGATCAGACAATCAAGTAGTTGGATGTAGAGGTGTCAAACGGGGCGAGCCGGGTTGGCTCGCCCCGTTTTTTGTGAGCTGGATTGTGCTTCCATGTTGGGCCAAGCATGACACGTTTACTATACTATGTCATGCCTGGCTTGGCATACGAGCCTACCAGCCCAGCGGTAAATTTACCATGCCAGGTCCGGCCCATACGAGCCTGTTTAAAAAAAATAAAAATTTTATAGTTTTAAATATTTAAATTTTTATATTAAACTATTTATAAAATATATATTATATATAGATAATGTTTAAAATTTTTAAATTTGTAATTTAAAAATTTTTGAATATACAATATTAATAAAGTTTAAATTTTTTTTATTATTTTTTTATAAATTTAGATTATAATTTATTAGAATTAAATTATAAAATTTTTAATGAAAATTTTAAACACAAAAATAAATTAAACAAAAAATTTCATTAAAAAAATTACTAAGTCACAAAAATAAAAGCAAACCAAATATTTAATCGGCCAATAGATACCTAACCAAATCAACTACAACATAACATAAATAAAAAAGCATACAATCAATACAAAATAAAACATCGAAATCAAAAATTAGAATCAAAAATAACACAAATCATCAACCGTGTCAATGACCATGAGGCATCAAAAATCAAAATCAAGTGGCAATGACAAATATCATGTGGCATGGCATGGCGTGGCATTGGCAACTAGCATCTGGCAATGAGCAGGGGCAACCGACAACCACATCAATCATTAATCGGCATATCATGATCATCATCAGCCACAATATCAAGATCATTATCATATGGATCATCATCATTAGTAATCAACTCCTCTACTTTCATAGTAGATGCAATCCTTGTCCCAACTCCAGCACGATCCTGGATGCTAAACCTCGAATCCTCCCACTCCTTCATATAGGCTAAGGCATCAATAATATTTGGATGTAATCTCGATCTCTTATCCGAAATCACATTCACTACAACAGAAAAATAGACTCTGATGCTATGCTTGACACTAGAGGAGTCAGTGGATTCCATGTCATCTTAGATAGCACGGGAAAGGTTGACTCATATTATTTCAACTACTATAATATATCAAGATTCTTAGTATCAGAATATGATAGGACTGAGCAGTAATCAGTATCTAAGTACCGAGAAAACTCACTCCTATGTGATCATCCACACCATTGTTTCCCGCTCGCTAACTGAATGGAAAAATCATCATCTCCGAAGAAGGTATCCATGTCCATAATCACTATCCCACTACTACTACCACCATACCTAGTATCATAGTATGTGAACAGATCAATCAACTTCTCCTAAATGAACCCTTCAGGTGGATCTTTCAGGTTCATGCACGAGGAAATATAAGTCAAAATATTATCTACCCCTTCCACCTTAACCCTAGGGTCCATGCATGCAACGAGAAAATAAAGAGATGGAATGGTGGACTAGTACTTTAAGTACTTTGTTTTCATCTCTGCAACCATATGGCTAAGTATTGGGTCAGCTCAATACTTCCTAAACATGCTACTAATGTTGCATATGCACCTAAGCACAATACAAGTCGTGGGAGTATAAACCGACGAACACATGTTCGTAGTGTCATAAAAAATCTTCAGTAATTTCATAAATGAAATTCCTGAAGCCCAGTCAGTGTCTTCAATAATAAGTTTATCACTCTTACTATTGACATATTCGGATATTAAATGTTCATATCCGATTGGAATTTCTTCTTCTTAAGATTCACAGACAAACCGAGACTACCAAACTCCTATTGTCTGCGAGGAGTGTGAATGTATTTTATTGCATTATGTACGTATATTATCCAACGCGGGGGGACACACCTTCATACCCGCTTGTACAATCAGGTTAATCACATGACACATGCATCTGACATGAAAAATCTTTCCTAATGGTGCATCTCTAATATTCCTAACAGATATGTTAATCGTTACTTCATTATTAGATGCGTTATCGAATGTGATACTATAAATTTTATTTTAAATTTTATAATCTCTAAAGATTTTCATCATACACTCAAAAATGGCCGGGTCATCATGAGGATGGAGAATCTCAGATAATCCTAAAATTTTTATTTTCATTGTCCATTTAGAATCTACATAGTAGCTGGTGAGACATGAATAAGATGATTCATCATTACTTGTCCAGATATCGGATGTCAAGGACACCGCTACACTATATGTCATAAATTCTTTAATTATTTTTTGTTTTTCTAACTTATAAAATTTTAGCATGTCATTCCTAGATGACTTAGGAATCCTATGATATGTAGGCTGAAAATATGTCTGTATGATGCTCACTACCCTTGGATCTTCCGAAAATCTGATTAGAAGACCTATCAATGTGATAAGTTTGGTAATGTCTTTCCTACCCAACTCACTGCGGTATATGAAGGGTGTAAAATTTGAGACTGAACTTGATCCAGTCTCAAAAAAAGCAGTGCTAAGTTGGGTTTGCCTAGGATCTAATGCACCATGTTTTTTGGTGCATAATTCGGCATGCCTCTTAAGGTGCCCAATCCCAAATGAACTCTTACATGTTAAATATTTTATACAATATTTGCACTATGTCATATCTTCTTCCTCACCCCTTACATGTTTTAGTTTTATTATATTAAAATGTGTCCAAACTATAGAAGTCCTCCTAGTTATTTGTTTTTTAGATGTTTGGGTTGAAATGACTAGAGAAACTAATGTTTCAGCAGCCTCATACCTCTATGTAAGATTTTTATTTTCTAAATTTAAATATGTTTCATTAGTATTAGTCATTTTTTGGGGTTTTGTTAAACAGTAGCTAGAACCTAGATGATAGATTTAGATATTTCAGATTAGAGAGAGAGACTAGAGAGAGAGAGAGAAAATAAACAAAAATACTTAATTTTTTTAAATAATAATTTTTAAGTTAAAAGTTAAGTTCAATACTAAACAAAAATTAGAATACTCGTAAAGTAGTGAGGTAGATCACGTGCACGGTACACCACGGTTTAGTTCAAACTTGAGTTGTGAGTCCAGAAAAGCCGAGTCAAATGACGAAATCACGAGTCCAGAGAGTGAGAAGAGCAAGAGCTTTGAGAGAAAATTGTGAGAGTGAGAATAAATATTTATGAAAAACATAAAATTTATAGAGAGGTGGCGGGGTGTGGGAGGGGGGGGGGGAGGGGGAGGATTATAGATTAAAGAAATGATTTTTTTAAAGTAATTTTTATGTTATTTTTAATTTTTTATTGATATTTAGGGGGCAGAATAATGAGGGTTCGTCGGATTCTTCCCCCTAGCCATTGGAGGCAAAATCCAATGGCTAATATTCAATTTTTTTTTTTGAACAGTTGGAGGGGGGGGGGGGGGATTCAGACGAGACTATGGATCGGGTCGGAGTGGATTTGGATATGTGCCCGTGCATTTTCCCATTTCCGTATGGCACTGGCGGTGCGAGCGTGGTCGGTCTTAGTGTCTTGTTCCAGTAGATCATGCCATGGGCCACGAAACTATGGCGGGTCAGGCAAGGCACAAGGCCTGGTTGGCCTCGGCATGGCACGACATGATTGGTCCCATGGTCGGGCACAGCACGGGATCAGGCACGAAAAATTTTAGGGGCCTGCCCAGGCATGGCCGACTCATGTTGTGCCTCGTGCCAGACCAGGGCGGTCTGACATAATTGATACCTCTAACTGGATGGAATAATTGAAGGAGTATTAGTCAAGGTTGATAATTTTATTTTTCTAGTGAATTTTATTATTTTGTATATGAAGGAAAATCAAGCACTTTTAATTACGGAATGTTTGTTTTTGGCCATTGGACAAACATTCATTAATGTTAAGGATGAAAAGTTCATTCTATGTGTTTGTGAATATTTATAATGACTTATGAAATCTATACAACTAAGAAATAGGGTGTTGGAAGATTGACAATTTACTTTATAACTTTAATGCAACAAAAATTGATTTCCAAATGAAGGACTTTGTTGAAGACTGTTGACTAGTCGAAGATAAAATATATGGACCAAAAAAAGAACTTAGAGTTGTGTGAGCAACAAATTTTATTGAATAGAAGAACACCAGAACCATGAGTGTGATGTAGTTTACAAAATAAAGGAATTACTTTGGATATGTATTATTGATGAAAATGATGAAGATAGAATTATATTTGAGTTGGAAAAAATGGGAAATAAAAAAAGATGACTACTATGAGATTGTGAAATTCTTTAAAGTCATGACCGTTGAAGAGTCTTATGATGACGTGTATAAGAAGAAAGATACGTCTAATGAAAAAGATAAGACTGAGATAGAATGAATGAAAAGGAATATCAAAGACAAAGCTAAGGTTTTGCTCAACATCATGCATTTTTTGTTCCAGAATACAAATAGAAATAGAAAAATTAAAGACAAAGCCACAGATATGCCCAACACCCTAACTTTGGAGTTACATAATAAATTAGCTGAGGAAAGATAGATGAAAAAGTCATGACTACAACCAATGCCATGACTTTGGAGATATAGAAAGAATTAGTCTATCATAATCTTGAAGAAAAGCTTATGGCTATGCAAAATGTTAAGACTTTGAAGTTACAAAAAAATTGGGGTAAGAAAAGTGTATAAAACAAAGCTATGGCTGTTCATAGTGCCATGATTTTGGAATCACTGAAAGAAAAATAAAAAGACAAGCACAAAGGCAAAGTTGCAGTAGTACTTAGAGCTGCAACTTTATAAATCCAAAAGAAAAAGGAAAAATAGAGCAGAGTAGAAGAAACCATAAAATTTATTAAAGTTGTAGCATTAAATGAATAGATAGCTTTAGAGATGAATGTAGCTAAAGAAAGGTTAAATGAAGAGACCAACAAGAAATAAGTGAAGCAATATACTAAATAAATCTTTTTGACATCAAAGATCTTCCATGAAGTTAAAAAGATTTTGATGGTCTAGCTACAAACATTAAATGTAGCCCAACTTGGGAAGCATCCCAAGAATTTATTTTCTACATGTGTCATATAATAAATACTTATATCCACCACATAAACAAATATATAGGCTGAATTACCTATAAGTATAGTCATAGAACATAAACCCTATTGTGATTATAGATATGTTAGATTAAAGTTGCTCTACTATTTATAGACACTGCAACACTCAAACCTAGTCATAAGAATTCATCATGATCATACATGTTTATTTTATTTGGTTGGGCAAATTATTACTTAGGGATGAATACTCATTTTAGTGTGATTTTGTATGGTGTCCAATTTATCGAACATCCTAGTGTATTTTGATGGTTCAAAATGATCCATATATTTGGAAATAAGATGAATATGTGTTGATTTCACAAATTTTAGCATTATAAAGAACTTAAGTAAATTGTTGTGAAATCAATGATATTTTGGAAGTTTTTAGCTGAGGGGTGAATCTATAAGTCTTTCTTTGCTTTGGCATACATTATTAGCCAAAACTCTATCTAAATGATCATTAAAAAATCTTGTATACTACGATCTTACCCTCCCATTAGTACAACATGTTCACTATGCAACACATTTTTAATTACTATAATATTATCATGGAGTTGTAGTCATATTTAAGTCCTAAAATTATAATGGTTGCAAATATTAAATATCCATCATAGCAACAAAGTACTCCACTGGTGCTAAAGGTCATGAACATTTTAATAAAACCATGATTTTATCTTTATTTGGTTTTGTGACACTCCATCCCCCCAGGGGGTGTAATTCATTTCATCACACAATACAATGTGCAACAAAATAAAATTTTCTCAAATATACAATACATTTTTTTTCATTTTATTTGCTCAGCAGAATAAAGAAAATACACAACATATTTTTTAAGCCACAACCATCTTCCTTTCACATGTGCGATCTCGTATGTGGATCTATCATCTGTCTGGGACTTGTACCTAAAAAGGGATCCCACAAATAGAGTGAGCAAAGCTTAGTAAAGGTAAACTCCATTCAGAGTTACCCCCTACCTAAGTGCACGTAAAACATCATGAATATATATCAATACTCATTCAAGTATAATGTTTATATGAATGCAATTATGGATGAAATATTTATATGCCCGTATTTCTGAGTCTCATCGACTTCCTCACACATGTCAAAGCCAAGTTTGACATATTATATATATAGATAATATATATATACATATATACATATATACATATATACATATATACATATATACATATATACATATATACATATATACATATATACATATATACATATATACATATATACATATATACATATATACATATATACATATATACATATATACATATATACATATATACATATATACATATATACATATATACATATATACATATATACATATATATATATATATATGTGTGTGTGTGTGTGTGTATCTATAAAAATATTTATTTTTTTGGAATTATCCCGAAAAATATGGACCTCATCCGAAAAACATATTGGATATTTATCCGAATAAAATATAATTTTCTTAGATTTACTCCGAGAAATATGCACCGTCGTAACTCTGCCTGGACGTTGTCCCAATTTGAGTTCGCAAATCTATAATAATCATGTACCAAATAAAATCTCGCGCAACTCAATCTAGACGTTGTCTCAATTCAAGTTCGCTAAATACCATTCATATGCTTATATATATCATGCACCCACACATGTATATGGAATGTTCCCGTGCATATGAAATAAAATTATGTCATTTTCAATTTAACCGATATTTCAGACACAATTATAATAATCCAAATTAAATTTGTATTGCACTAACTTTTACTAAATATTTTTATTAATTAATAATTTTAATTTTTTTTTCTTTTGTTGACACATGGATAGCTGACGGACCACGCATGCATGTACAACCACGTGCAGACGATGTGGCGTGGTCTTTCCGTTATGGAAAATTTTTTTTTCTCTAAATATTATAATAATTATTTAATTAAATAAAAATAAAATAAATTCCGATTTTCTCAGAATTTAATGAAATTTGACACCGTATCTATATTTTCCAAGAATTTTTAATATCCATTTTATCATTATGGCCCTAAACTATTTTTATTCTCACTCACATCATATGTTTAATTATTTGACAAATATACTTAACCTAAAAAATCTCACATGAGGGCTTGTTTGTAATGATTCTCATATACATATTAATCATAATACTATTATTTGAAGCTGTTAGTAATTCTGCTTCCAACATTTGTAATTTTATAGATTTAGAAAAAAAAAATAGAAAAATGATATATCCACAGCCACAATCCAAAACTACTTCAAAAAAACAAACCATAATCTAGAAACACATAAAATAACGTGATTCACTAGTTGTTCAGCACGACTAGCTACATCCACATGAAAATGCTTATGCATTTATAAATTATAACCAAAACAATATCTTGCAGATGCAACAATTGCGAAGAAAAAAAAATCTTGAAGAGAGAGAAGATGAAAAAGAATAGTTTCATAGTAAATTAACAGTTTTTGAAAAACAAAAATAAAAAATTATTTTTATATTAAACAGTTTTTCGATATCAATAATGGAGCAAATCGAATTACTTGGATGGACCAGGTTGTGCTCCAAAATTTTCTTTAGCCCATTAACCGAGTAGTGGGACCCCCATTATTATGCTATTGCTGCATTCCCAACCTTTCAATATTTTATTTCATGTACTAACAAAATATTGAAATAAAAAATATTTTAGTTATACAAAACAATTTATCAAAACAAACTATATACAACAAAAGCTTTATCAAATGTTATGTTATAAATTTTAATTTTATTCTTGTATTTCCTAAAGATCCACAACATACACTAAAAAACAATGGGGCCATCATGGAAATAAAGGATCTCATGGAAATCTAATATTTTTTTTGTTTAGTTTTTACTTATAATAAACAAAGTGGGTGATCATTATGTGAATGCATTAGTTTTGTGATTAGTCCAAATGTAGGATGTCTTGGAGATCACTCCTCTTTGTGTCATAAGTTGATGAATTATTTAATTATTTTTTTATCTTATATATTGTTATTATGTCGTTCCATTTGGCTAACTTAGAGATCCTGATAGGTAGGTTAAATATATTTGTCTATAAGTAGGATGTCTTGGAGATCACTCCTTTGTGTCATAAGTTGGTGAATTATTAATTATTTTTTTATTTTTAATTTGTTATTATGTCATTTCATTTGGCTGACTTAGAGATCCTATGATAAGCATGTTAAATATATTTGTCTATAAGATGAAATGGTTAATTTTTTCAATTCTTCTCTTGCATCATGGTTTTAAAAGAATGGGATCATTAAAATTAAAGTTTATCCAACTTAAAAAATGCCACTACTATGTTGGGTTTGTCTAGAATCCAATGTATCATATTTTTTTGGTGTATTGATTAAAATATCTTGTACTGTATCTAATGCACTATAATTGTGTTGAATCTTCTTAGATATCCCTAATATTTTTATTTTTAATTATATTAAATTATGTTCATACTAATTTTGTTCAATTTTTTTATGATTTTTAGGCACAGGTAATGAGACCTTGGGAGACAACCCAGACTTATAAGTTTTAGTTGTGTTCTTGTTATATATGTTTAGGCATATTTCATTCTATTTACATGTATTTTTACTTAGTTTTATTAAAATTTAAAAAATTGATTAACTAAAAAAGTACATAAAATAAAAAATATATATGTAATGTGTATATTTATATGAGTGGCAAACAAGAATTTTATAAATGTAATCACTTGATCACCTCATCTTGCCAACCAAAATAACTCGGCTAAATCTTAAATATTATTCTGCAAATGTATTTCTTTTGATGCTGATAAGGCTAATTTTAGATTTCCAATTTTTAGGGTATCAAAATATAAATATTTCTAGTTTTTAGATATATATTTTTAAATATAGAAATATTATGTGTGTTAATTTAAAATATTTCATTTTGAATCTCATTTTCATAATTTTTCCTAATTATAAACTTTACTTGAAAGAAGCACTCACTACCAAGATGTCAATGTGACAACTTGATATATTAAGTTATATCATTAAAATTTTGTACTTTTTATAGTTATATGTTGGGCAATCGCGCTTCCACGGGTAGTGAGATTAAGAACAGAAACACAGAAACAACACAAAAACGAGCAATATATATATCCCAATCCACAAACATCCACGACAGAATCAAAACGAGAAAAACAACACAGCAAATAACGTGGTTCGTTAGTCGCTCAGTACGACTAGCTACCTCCACCAAAAAATGCTTATGCGTTACAGATTAAAACCAAGAAATGTAAGTCTTACAGTATGCAGCACGGCAGTCGCGAAAAATCGTGCAGAGAGAGAGGAGAAGAGATGATGAATAGTTCAACCGGGTCAAAAACAGCCACCCGAAAAATAAATACAAATGTTTTTATACAGAAAATAAACAGCCGATTCATTTAACCGAAATGGGTCGGATCATGGACCGGGTCAGGCTCTGCTCCAAAAATTTCGGCCCACTGACCGAACAGCGGGACCTCCGTTATTGTGCTACTGCTGCATCCCCAAGCTTTTAATATTTTATTTCCTGCACTCACATAAAAATATTAAAACAGATTATTAAGTTAAAACAAATTACATATACAGCATTATAAAATAATTACCAATGAATTATAAAAATAATAAAATTTATGAAACTATTGCATGCACTGCACATGATATAAAAATATATAATTGAAAAAAAGTATGATGAATATAAAATTATTAAATTATAAAACTATAAAAATCATAAAAATTCTAAATATATAAAAATTATAAAAATTCTAAATATATAAAAATCATAAAAATCAATAAAATATAAAAAACATAAAAAAATATATCAAATATACAAACATCAAATATTTAATACAATACATAAATAAAATAGAAAAATTCATAGTGAACAATTACTAAAGAAAAAAATGAAGACAAAATTTGTCACATCTTAGTGTTCACCTATTATGTCTTGTTTTACTATTAAAAATAATATTTAATTTTTATAACTTATAACTCCCCATCAAGACAAACAATTAATATAATTTAAAAGAAACTTAGAAAATGCTAGCAAACTCATGTTTAAACTGAATGGACACTAGTTTGTTAGTATCATCGATAATTTTGTCTAGTACAAAATAACAATTAACATTAGTGTTATTTTTTTTTCATGAAAAATTAGATTTAATGCAATATAAACTATAACTTGTTTCTCACAAAATAAAAGAGCAAGAGAAAAAAATATTAATTCCAAAATAATTTTCTAATTGATATATCCAAATTATTTTAAATTTTTTTTTTGATTTCCAAGAAACTAGAGATCCACTAAAAAATTTGCAAAAACTTATAATAGGTTTCATAGAAAGCAAACATTAGATCCCATTAAAAATAGAACATTACTTTAAGTGAAGGGATAAAGGGTTTGCATATGTGAAGATTCAAATTAGGAAAGAAGAAGTGACATGAAAAAATAACTCATGTCCAAGATGAGACTTGAGATATTGCAGAAGCAAATGGGAAACCTTGAGATGCATCACATGAGGATTACCTGAAAATGGCTCAATTTAAGGAAGAAAAATGTTATGTCGAGTCTAGACATAGTTATATAAATTTGGCCATCAGAGAGATGACTAATTCGGTTGTGTCTGTTAATAAGTCACTACTATTAAAGCTTTAAGAGATTTTAGTTTCCATTAGTAAGCTTGTACATTTACATGCAATATAATATGCATCTTCAAGTAGTTGGAGGGTGAAATACCATTAAAGGAGGATAATTCTCTAACTAGATTTGGTAATTTCTAGTCCAATGAAGTATTTTAAAAGTCCTTTTAAAGACTCGATTGCTCGACTATTGGTTCTAGTGATGATGACCTCATCAACATATACTATTAGAGAAATAATGTAGGAACCTAACCCTTTGATGAAAAAGAAATAATCAGGTTTTGATTGAGTAAATCAAAATGTAATTAGAGCTTAAGACAATTTTGATTGGATAAACTAAGGAAGAAACCATATATGCTATTTTTCTCAAAAGGTCACAACTATAAAATGTTATATATGCATATAGTTAAATTAACTATCATTGTTGATTAGTTGTTAGTGCTTGAAGGGGTTTTCATTCACTAGCATAGCAATTGGAAAACCTGCATATACTTTTTTTTTTAAAAGGTCACCACTAAGAAATCTTTTATTTGCATATTGTTAAATTAACCATCATTGTTGATTAGTTGTTAGGGTTAGAAGGGATTTTCATTCACTAGTATAGCAATTGGAGAGATGAAATTTCTACCTTTCTATAGAAGCATCAACATATACTAGTAGAGCAATAATGTAGAAACCTAGCCCATTGGAGAATAAAGAATAGTCAGAATTTGATTGAGTAAAAATGAATGTAATTAGAGCCTAGAAACTTTTTTATTGGATATCATAGGATAATATCCTTCTATACTTTTTCAAAAATATCACCACTAAGAAATGTATTGATTTAATCTAGTTAAACTAAGAAACCTTTTTTATTAGATTTTAGGGCTAAGGGTTTTTACTTTCACTTGCTTAGGATCTTGGGAAATGATTTCTAGAAAATCAAAATTTTCTAGTTTATTATATAGCAACTATGTGAACTTTATTCCTTTATGTACAACCATGAGATTTATTAAATTTTAGAAATCCATTTACATCCAATAAAATGCTTGTCTTTAGGAAAAGTGGTAAGGGACAAAGTTTTATCTATCTTTATTGCCTTTTAGTTTAGTTTTCATGATATTGCACCAATGCTGAAATTTTACACGTTTTTAGAAGAATTGTGGTTCTAAATGAGAAGTGACTATGAGTGGAAGTACTCTTTGAAAATTTGAAAGATTTCTAGGATAGATATTTAGATAATGGATAGGAAGAAAATAAATTTAGTAAATCATTGAGAGAAGTTAAATTACAAGGATACCCTTCAAAATTGAAAGAAGGTTTAGTGTCTCTTGTAAATTTTCTAGTAAATGTAAATGGCAAAGCTTTAAGTACATTGGAAATGGATATGCAGGGATATCCTCCTCTCAACTAGATTGTTTTTAGGAGTGGAGAAAGAGGGCAAAAGATATTCGATTGAAGTAATATCAAGGATTGAATTTAGTAAAGATTGATCATGAAAGGGGTCAATTAAATTTTTATAGTAATCTGTGATGTGAAAGGGTAAAGCATCTTCATATAGATAACATCTCAAGGAATAAATATTAGTTATGAAGAGAATTTTAGGTTGATAATGAATGTTGTAGTAAGGATACATTTCTTTCATAACTCAATCAGTATTTTAGATTGAAGGTATAGGATTCAAGCAACATTAAGAAGATGTTGGTGTTTGTGCTCTGCCACAAAGTCTTATTGTGTTGTTGCGACCATTTTACATACAAGGATTGAGAGAATTTTTTTTCAATAAATGATTCAACAAATTGAAGTTCAAGAGCATTTTAAGAAATGGAAAATTTTGAAGTTTACATTACAATGGGTTTAAATCATATTTAAGAATTTAGGTATATCATTGTTATGATAAAATTTTCAATTAAGCAAAAAATTCATGTGAAACAAGTATAATCATCTTTCAAAAAAAAATACTTAAATGCTAATTTTGATAAAACATGACACCTGCCCCATACATGAATATGAATGAAATTAAATAGGCTTTTGACCATGTGATTATTAGTGACAAAGTAAAGTCTTTTTTTATTTGGTTAATGGGCATATATAGCAATGATTAGATTTATTAACAATATTACAATTTATGTGGTTTCTTGAATAGTTATGTTTTAAAAAATATAAGTGTGTTAGTCTAATTAGGATAGAATAGATAGGTAATGTGAGTAACTAACTAAGTTATATAGGACGCAGCATCTAGGATATGCAAGTCTTCAAGCTTGCTACTCTTGTTGATTACCTATTTACTGTTGAGTTCCTAAAAAAAATGGTTAGAAAAAAAATTACTTCTTTGTTGTCCTTTTTCAAGAGCACCAATAAATACTAGGTTTGATTTAAATTGGCAAACATAAAAAAACATCTTGAGGATAAGGTTGTTAGGCAATTTTATGTTACCAAAATAAGTCAACCACAATCTAAACTTGACGAGGAAAAGTGATGCTAGAATTTTGATTGGCTCTCATTATAGTGAATAATTTTTCATTATGTCGAGTAGCTTATGAATCAACTTAATAAATAACACATACCTACAATGTGAGTTATGGTGGAAAATATCTTTGTTAATCTATAAAAATAATCACGTGAGTGAACAACACTGTCATTATTTATTGATACTAGACAATACTAAGATTTTGAACAATATTAGCAATATTAACTAGGAACTACAAAGAAACTAGTTGAATACTTGGTTCATAGTGGCTTGGTTGTTAAAATTTATTTGGAGGTTCCTCTGCCATGGTTGAAGTCTAGGAGGATAACCATGAATCTTGTAGCAGTGGCATACTTTTGATTTTGAATAAGATTCATCATATCTCTTAATCTTTAAAAGATTTGGGAATAATTTCTCATTAAAATCAGTCCCTACGATCAACAATATTTAATGGAAAGATTCAAAGATCATTACACTAGCTAACCTACTCTTTAGATTGCTACATAACTAACCTACTCCTTAAATTGCTCCCTACAAGAAAAATCCCATATAGCTAGGGATAATTCCCTAGCTAAATGGGGATTTTCCATCATTAAACGGGATATAGCGATGGATTGCCGATAGATCGCTTCCCTATTTAAAGTGTCTCTTGCTAAATTTTAGCAATGGAATTGTCCGTAGCTAAAAAGTTAGCAACGAAAAAATCCCTTTCTAAAAAAGAAAAATTTTGTAGCTAAATTAGCAAGATAAATGAGATATTTCGTCGCTAAATAAAAATAATGACGGATGATTCCCTAGATAAAGTGCTAGTATATAAATTTTAGCGACGGATATAATCCCTAGCTAAATAATTTTAGCAACGGAATATCCATCGCTAATTCTAATATTTTCCTAGCTAAATGAGCTAGAAATATTTCCCTAGCTAATTTAGCAAGGGATTTTTCCCTAGCTAATTTAGCAAGGGTTTTTTCCCTAGCTAATTTAGCAAGGGATTTTTCCCTTGCTAATTTATCAATGGAAGTTTCCCTAGCCATTTTAATTTCAAAAATAATTTCAGCATTTAAAAATATTTAAAAATTTTTAATTAAATAATTTAAAATATTTATATCAAAATGAATACAAATTGAAACTATAAATAATTTATAATAAACAAAAAATAAAATCATTTAAAATCTCTATGTAAATTCAATATTATGCATAATTGAAACAAAAAAATAACAAATATTTTTTTGATCTTATTCATCAATGTGTCTACCGACAGTACATAAAGTATAATATATTCATTCATTGACATTGCTTTCTCTTTCTCAGCTCCTCAGATCGTTATTTTTCTATTACAACAAAGCTGTCCGAGTCACGGCACGTAATGTCTATTGAAATTTTTCATCAGTTATAGAAGCTTTGTATGAGGAACAATGTGGTATCATAACTGTAAGAAAATCAAACAACTCGGTCAAATTAACAAAAAAATTATGTTTAGATACATATATAATCTTGTAGTATATATATAAATATATACTAGTATTTCACTCGTACATATATTATTGTAGTATATGTACATATAAACTAAGCAAAAATATACTCGGTATATACGCACATAAAATATTGCATTATTAAATGTACGTATATACTGACTTTATTCATACATATATATCTCATTTGGTGTTGTTGCTGCTGCTCCCGCTGCCGCTCCTACCACTGCTGCCATTGCCACTATCACTCCCAATACCACTGCTATCGTTGCCACTGTCACTCCCAATACCATTGCTGCTGTCCCCGCTACTACCGTCGTCGTTGCTGCCGAAGCTGCAGCCGCCATCGCTGTAGAAGCTGTGCCTGCCACTGCTATTGCCGCTGATGCCCCGTTGCAGGTGCTTCCACTGCATGCCGCAATTACCGATGTCACTCCCATAGTTGCTACTGCCACCACTGTTGCTGCCACCGCCGTTACTACCGCCACCATTGCTGCCGCCGCCGTTGCCACTGCCGCCATTGCTGCCATTGCTTTCGATGCTGCTGCTGCTTCCTGTGCAGCTACTGCTACCACTACTGCTTCCGGTGCAACCGCTGCCTCTGCCTCCTATGCCGCCCTTCTACCACTGCTGCAACCCCCATTGCTACCGCCGCCACCTTTGCTGCCTCTGCCACTTCTGCTGCCGCCTCTACCATCACAGATGCAGCTAATACTACTGATAATAGGCTTTTACATACCTATAATAGGCTAAATATCTACCCAAAAAATTCAGTGACACACAAACATTTTCACAGATATATAAAAAATAGATATTCTAGACATTAACAAACACAAAATAAAGTTTATTGTCATTCAGCTTAAACTAAAATTTAATTAAATAATTTAATATTTATATATTAAATTTAATAAAAAGAGAAATTATAAATGAAAATATTAAATTAAACAAAAATAATTCATTTAATAACTTATTCTAATACAATATTTTAAATAACTAAAAAAAATAAAAAAAAATATATTGCATCATAGTAATCAATGTATCTACCGACTATGCATAAAGTATAATCTATCAATGCATTAACATTGCTATCTCTCCCACTGCTCCTCCGATCACCAACTTTCCACTATGAAAATGTTGTCCGAGTCACAGTGCTTCATGTTTATTGAAATATGTCTTCACTTATACAAGCTTCGTATAGGAAATAATGTGGTACCATATCTGTATAAAATTTAAACCACCAAATCAAATCAAAATAAATAAAAAAAAACTATGTTTTGATAAATATATATTGATGCAATTAATATGTACATATATACTAGTATTTCACTCGTACATATATTACTGGAGTATATGTACATATAAACTGCAATATTATGCATACATATATACTGAATACATATATATACTCAGTATATATGTACATAAAATATTGTAGTATTATATGTACGTATATACTGACTATATAGTTACGTATATACCATATTTGTTGCCGTTGCTGCTGCTCCTGCTACCACTGCAACTCTTGCCGCTACTGTCGCTACAGCTGCCAATGCCACTGCCACTGCTGCCACTGCCGGTGTTACCGCTACTATCGCTGCTCCCCCTACGACCGCTACTGCTACCACCACAGCCACTGCTATAGCTACTGCCACTGCTACCACTGCTGCCACTGATGTCGCCTATGTTGATGTACCACCGCTGCCACTGCTACCGCCGTTGCCAATACTGCCAATGCCTCTTCCGCTGCCACAACCGCTGCCACTACAACCATCACTGTCGTCTCTGTCGCTGCTACTGCTGATGAATTTAGGCTTTTAGATATAGGCTAAAACTCTACCCAATAAATTCATAGACACAAAAACATGTTCACAGATATATATAAAAAAATATTATAGATATGAACAAACACAAATTAAATTTGATTGTCATACAACTTCAAAAAAAATCCAAAAGATGTCTAGTAATTATGTTTAGAGATAAAGAGAGTGCAAAAATAAAATGTTTTTAGAATAATAAAGATAAGATAAATTAGTGCTCTTTTTGATAAAGTTGAAATTGGTAAATTTGGGACCCATGCATTGGAAAGACAGTGGAATTGTCTTAATACTTTGAATCAGGATTTTTTCTTTTCTCTCACATAATGTGTTCTGAAATTGGTTTATCGAAAAAGCAAAGAACAAAACCAGAAAAAAAAAATTGAAACCTGCAAAAAAATAATTCTCATACTCAACCATCCTATTTAATTTGTAGGGAATGCTAGCCTCTCTTGGGAGGATTCGCAGCTGGATCTTAGAATGCTATCTGATGCGCCAATGATGCTAACTGTGACTCCATATAGGACATCTGCTGTTGCATTGCTTTTTTAATTTTTAAAATTTTTGCATTTCTTCCATCAAATTAGATATCTACTCATCCTTCTTTTTCATTTCAATCTCCATATCTACAATATGTTCATCTGTTTCCAATGCTTGTTGTTCGACTGCCTCATCCACCATTGCTGAGAGAAGTGAATTAGAAGCACGACTACTACAACAAAATACCACTTCCTTTGAGCTGATTTCGTATAATCGATGCTTCTTTCGACATCCTATTGTCTCCAAATAAATAAGATCATAGTCAATTGGTTGAATATCCATAGAACCCTCAACTTGTTGATGAGCAGCTATCACACGTTCCTCCATTAGGGCCTGAGATAAAATAGAGATAAAAACTATTCTAGATTTACAAAAAATATAAAAAATATTTTGCATTCAAAATAATTTTTATAATGCGCTGTATTTTTATAAAGTCAAATTAATATAATAATTTCTTACTACAATCATTTGAGACTTATTGTCAGCATATTGACCATCCACTTTCTTCACATGCATCTTCTTGAAAATCTCATAAAAATTTAGATCTCGACTTAATTCTCGGGCCTAGAATATGTTTTTATTAATTCATAAAAAAACAATTGATCAAAAAATTAAATAAAATAAAATCAAGCAGAGATATTGTTATTGGACTATTAGGACAACCACAAAATATAGATATGTTTAGAATTTTAAATTTATACCAAATCTCTAGTGTGCTCAATGCTCGACTTTAAACCTCTAGTGTGTCGACCGATTACTGTACCAAGTCCAGCAACCTCACTTCGTCAATTTTTGCTGGCAATATCTAATTTTTTTTTCACATCTGGCTCCGCCCAATAATTAAGTCACTCAGGCAAGTCTTCCTTAGATATAAAATCAGGCATTTCTTTCATTTTATTTAATTTATGGATAAAATCAGAATACCATTGAGCTGCTTTGATCTCCCATAATGACTTTATCTTTCCATCAAATTTGGGTGGCCATGTGCACTAATTCTATAAATAGAAAAATGACAAGAATTAATATTAACAACAAGAACATAATTATTTACTGCTTGAATAATAACAAACATAAAAGTTAAGTAATTAGATAATTATTTTTCAATTATTTTGTTTTGTTTATTTTTACCTGAAAGTCATTAAAATATGAATCCTTTGTCGATTTAGAAACTTTCTTCCAGGAAAAAGTTTTGGCATCAACTATTTTCTTGAAAGCCTTTGTAATTATTTACAAACACTTGTGAGATGGAATAAACTGTACAAATAAACACATAACATAGAAAACATGCAAATCATAATAATATAAAATAAACTGACTGATAGTAACAAAATTTTTTTTTTCAATTCATTTATACATATTTCTTTTACCTCTCATCCACAATATCAAATTTTAACTTTGCACTGTCTGCATAAGAAGGCATACCATTTGATGATGTCATTGGTTTTGTAAATGGGGGAACAATCAGTGTAAATTGTGGTGTAGAAGATAGAGATGGATCAAAAGTGTGAGCAGGAAGCACAATCGATGGTGGGCTTACATCTGATAAAGGAAATTGTAAATGTCTCAATGATGGTAATGGTGATAGAAATGGATATGGTGATTGTGATGTTGAAGTCAGGATATGGTGGCTATGAGATGGTACTGATTCTACAATATTATGTAACATACTAGATGAATTTGGTTCATTTCTGTATCCATGTCCACCTCTACCAAACCCACGTCCTTTAGGTGCCATCTGTTGTAGAAAATAAAACAAAGAACAAAAAATAGAAATATGATGAATAAGTATGCATTTTCGAATAAAACACACTGATAGATTTTAACAAAATATAAAACATCTTTGATGGTTTAAATTTATAATAAAATTATAACAATTTATTTATCGGCATCACTATCATCCTTCAGTGGATCTTTTTATATTTCGTCTGATTCGGATAGAAGTTCAAACTCATCTTCAGATAGAAATTGATCATCTTCAACTTCTATTGTACCACCATTTGAGTCACATAAAATATTTAGATCTTCATCTACAATCAAAGGCTCAATATTATTTATGTCATCTTCTTGGAATGCTATGCAATTTCTAAGTCTACACTTCTTTGTTATGATGTTGATACTTCAAATTTTGATCGAGCTTTGATCTTACAAATCACCCACCAATCTCTCTTTTTACGAGATAATTCAGATATGTACAATAATATACCTGAGCAGCTTGAACTTCCATAATAAATGGCTCATATCAATTATATCTGCGTTTATGATTAACATCCACTAGCTTATAATCCGAATAAATCTTTGTGCCCACATTTGGTATAGGATTAAAACACTCGCACTTAAATAATACAATCCTGTTATTTTCGAGTCCTGGATACTCCAACTCAATAACTTCTTTGAGTTGACCATAATAATCAATCTCATCTACACTATATCATGCGCCTTTAATGCATACACCACTATTCAATGTTATTTTAGAAGAACAATGCCCGATTATGTGAAATTTATATCCATAACAAAATACCCATGATAGGTTGTCGCATATCGAAATGGGCCTTTACATAGATTCTGAATAAAAATTTTTGAATCTCCATTTGAAGGATCAATTGCATGTGATATAAATTAAAAGATTGATATTAACAAATAAAAGATAATAATAAATTAAATAATTCAAAATTTAAAACTTAATAATTCTCACATAATTTTTGAACCAATTCGCAAATTCAGTTTCTAGCATATAATCGACATCATTGCTGGAAATTATTGGTTGCCTATATTTTAACTGATCAACATAAATACTACACAAAAATAAAAAGAGAAAGAAAAATGTATATCAATTTTTAATAATTCATATTAAAGATAATATTAAACTATGGTTAAACCTACAACCATTTTGTGTATACATACTCAATGTATGGTGCAACCTCCTCACAATTAAGTTAGACGTAGCTCCAGGTTGCTTTATACTCTTCATCTGTCATACATTTTTTCATTGCTCTTCCAAATGCTTTTCCAGGGTACTTGAAGATAGATAATTTATCCATAGAATCATCTTCTACCATCACATGACCTTCATAATTCCGCAGCACATTTCTATTCTTTGTATTGACATGATCATCAAAATAATAAGAACAAAATGATGATGCTTCTTCAACAAAATATGCATTACAAATTGAACCTTCAACTTTTGCCTTATTTCTAACATTCGATTTCAACTTACGAAGATACTTACAACCACAATATTAGGTTTCAATTTGATTAAATTACGATATTACTGAAAGTACAAATAATAAAACATAGCAAATTATATGTATTTACCTCTCAAAAGGATACATCCACCTGAATTGCACTGGCCCTGCAATCTTTGCTTCATATGCCTAATGGACCGGCAACTGCTCCATTGAGTCAAAAAAAACTCGGTGGGAATATCCATTCAAGCTTACAAATAATAAGTGGAATGTCATTTTACGGCCTCTCCATGTCATCTATTTTGATTGTGGTCAGTTAGCTATTTGAAAAACAAGCTTGTTCTGTAAGGACCTTCCAAACACTTTGTGGAAGTAATTCACGGAATGTAATTGATATTAAATTATGCATAAATACATGACAGTCATGACTTTTCATTCCAAATAACTTAAGATTCTTCATATCCACGCATCTACCCATATTTGACACATATCTATCAGGGAATTTCAAATTTTTAACCCTTTCACATAATATATGTCTTGTCTTCTTATCAAGTGTGTAACAAGCTTTAGGGAATTTTCTTGGTTCCTCATTCAGTTTTAATTCAAGATGTCGAAAATAATTATTCAGCTCGTCTTGATTTTAAAGTGTATTTTGTCTTTCCATCTACATTAAGGACAGTATTGAAAACATTGTCAAAAACATTTTTTTCAATATGCATTACATCTAAGTTATGACGAATTAAATTGGAATTCCAATAGGGCAAGTACCAAATATATACTATGTTTCCTCTAGCCAAATAATTTTCCTATTGGTCCATTACTTCCAGTAGCATCAATTTTATTTACATTCTTCAAACCCAAACTATGAATCTCTGTAATAATTTCATCTCCTGAACAAATTGCTAGTGCAACTATCATCACAGTTGTATTTTTTCAAAATACAGTTCTATTTCTTCAAAATTGAAGATTCGTAGGTTGAAACTTATGATGGTTATCAAATAATGACTGTTTACTACTAAATTTTAGGGTAAATACATCAGAAATAGTCATACAATACAGGCATGCAAATCATCCTACAGTACTCCATCTAGACAATAATGAATATCCAGGAAAGTCACTTACCATCCACATAAGGGCTGCCCACATAATGAAATTTTGCTTCTTTGAGATATCATATGTATTCACGCCAATATCCCATAAATGATTTAACTCTACAATAAGAGGCTGTAAGAAAACATCCAGCATGTCTTTCAGATTTTTTGGCCCTAGAACCAATATTGAGAAAAATATATATTGCTCCTTTATACACAACCACGGAGGCAAGTTATAAGGTGTCACTATCATTGGCCATGTTGAATACTGTTGTCCAGATTGCCCAAATGGCAAAAATCCATCAGTGGAAAGACCCAATCTCACAATTTGACTTTCTGCTACAAAATCTTTATGTATATAATTAAAATACTTCCAAGCAGGTGAATCTGATGGATGACGCATTACCCATTCTTCAACCTCATGCTCGAAATTCCACCTCATATCATTTGATGTAGCATTTGATGCATATAGTCTATGTATTCAAAATGTTAATAGAAAATAATACATCTTCTTAAAGCTAACCTTCAATTTTTTTCGCGTATCTACAACACGAGGTATCTTCCTAAATCGAGGATGGTCACAAAACTTATAGCTAATTAAATCACTATCACTGCCCCAATATAATATGCATCAATTTAAATAATAATCAATTTTTTCCACTGGTAGACCCATTCCTTGTAGTAATTTCTTAGTGTTGTAAAAGTTATTAGTAATCAAATTATTATCCGGAACAATCTCCTTCATCAGTTCTGTCACCTGATCAAATAATTTCTCAGACATGTGATTTTCTGACTTAATGCTCATTAGTCGAGCCATAAGTTACAATTGCCAATGTGTTTTATAACCATGCCACAACTCTTTATGTACAGCTTTAAGCATTTCATAAAATTTTTGAGCTTCGAGATTTGGTGGTTCATCCACGTAATTCATATTGAAGTTAGCACCAGTAGCTTCCATGATCATTCTATAGTATGTGTTTGATGATTTTTCACCACAAGCAAATGGTTTAATACCCTCATTTTGTTCAATATTCAGACCCATTGTACTTTCCTCGTAATAAATTCAAACAAAATAATTTGGCACAAAGCCATATTTTGCCAAATGATATCTTATAGTGTTTGCATCACTAAAAGGGATATTCTGACACTTTCGATGATTACATGGACACTTAATTTTTTCTACGTCCATCAATCTCAATTGACTACATGCAAAATTGATGAAAGTTTCAAGCCCAGTCAAAATCTTAATTCAAAAATCTATAAATAACCCTTATGTACATCCACTACGATCTGAGCTCATTTTGCCCTGTTTTATTTACAAAAAAATAATGCCCAATCATTATTATAAATAACATTTTATTACTTCAAAATATACAAATAATAAAATAAAATTACTTACAAATGAATATTTAAAATTTAAATATCATGAATATCGAGGCAATGCGTTTGCTAAATCAACATTAATAGATAACATAAATTTTAGCATGGTAAAGATTAATAGATATCACAGTTATACTAGATAAAGGGTACAAAGTACGATAATGCACAGAAAATGAAAGCAAAAAAAACATTTAATGTTTGAAAGAGGAGAGGGAGGGAGAGAGAGAGAGAGAGAGAGAGAGAGAGAGAGACATTGAGAGTGCAGTGTTAGAATGAAAAATTATATAAAAGAAAATAAAATTTCTTCTATATAAACCTATCAAATATTACATATTTTGTCATACATAAGTTCATATTTTAGCCTGAGGCCCAAGGGCTGAAATTAGGTAAAAGTATTGCCCTTATTTGTATTATACCATATATGAGCTTAATCAACAGACACTCTCATTCTACGTGCTTACATGTTGTTGATATTATATCTTATGCCATATAATTTCAAATTAGTTCAACAAATTAATATTATCCCATATATAATTATATGTTAGGATACATATAGTAAATGTAGTTATAAATAGTTACATATACTTAACCATATAATTATATATAGATATATGCATACAAGTAGTTATAAGTAAATATAAATAAATGTATACAAAGTTATAAACAATTATATAGATTTACATATATGTATACATAATTAAAAATAAAGTTATATTTATTTATATAGAGTTATTTATAGTTATAAGAATATTTATATATAGTTATACACATATAGTTAAACATTGTGTTGTAAGTTTTTATAAATATAATTATAAATATTGTTACATGTAGTTATAGATATAGTTATACATATAGTTAAACTTATATTTATACATGTATGTATATATATTTGTTCATATAATTTCATATATTTATACATATAGTTATATATAGGTATGGATATACTAAAATACATTTTTTATACTAATATATAAAAATGTATATTAAATATATGTTGTTAATTATATATTTAAATATAGATTATACATTAATAATATAAAATTATGTATAGTTATATGTTATTATACATATAATATATATAGGTATAAAAAATTATATATCGTTAAACATTTAGTTATATATATATATATATATTCATATGAGAAGTTATATTTAGTTATACATAAATATTTACAAAGTTATTAACAAGTATATAGATTTACATAAATGTATACATACATGTGGTTATACATATAGTTATACATATAGTTAAACTTATATCTATACATGTAGTTATATATATATA